>NW_022638245.1:335000-345439 GCF_010993605.1 Petromyzon marinus
ACACACACACAGATAGACACACACACAGATAGACGCACACACACAGATAGACGCACACACACAGATAGACGCACACACAGATAGACACACACACAGATAGACACACACACAGATAGACACACACAGATAGACACACACAGATATATATACACACACACACAGATAGACACACACACAGATAGACACACACACAGATAGACACACACACAGATAGACGCACACACACACATAGACGCACACACACACATAGACGCACACACAGATAGACACACACAGATAGACACACACAGATAGACACACACACAGATAGACACACACACAGATAGACACACACACAGATAGACACACACACAGATATTTATACACACACACAGATAGACACACACACAGATAGACACACACAGATAGACGCACACACACAGATAGACGCACACAGATAGACGCACACAGATAGACACACACACAGATAGACACACACACATAGACATACACAGATAGACACACACAGATATACACACACACAGATAGACACACACAGATAGACGCACACAGATAGACACACACACACATAGACACACACACACATAGACACACACACATAGACACACACAGATAGACGCACACACAGATAGACACACACACAGATAGACACACACACAGATAGACACACACAGATAGACACACACACACAGATATTTATACACACACACAGATAGACACACACACAGATAGACACACACACAGATAGACACACACAGATAGACGCACACACACAGATAGACGCACACAGATAGACGCACACAGATAGACACACACACAGATAGACACACACACATAGACACACACAGATAGACACACACAGATAGACACACACACAGATAGACACACACACACATAGACACACACACACATAGACACACACACATAGACACACACACATAGACACACACAGATAGACACACACACAGATAGACACACACACAGATAGACACACACAGATAGACACATACACAGATAGACACACACACAGAGACACACACACGTACACACACGTCCACCCGTACACTCACGTACACACACACACTCACTCACGCACACACACACACGTGCACACGTACGCGCACACACGCACGTACACACACACGCGCACACACACACACGTACACACACACGTACACACACACACGTACACACACACACGCACGTACACACACACGTACGCACACACACACATGTACACACACACGTACACACACACGTACACACACACACACACGTACACACACACACACACGTACACACACACAGACACACACACAGTGAGTGTGTACGTACGGTGACGACTTGGGGTGGAGACGGAGCCCAGTAGAGGGATGGAGCACACACACACACACGTGGGTGTAGGTGTGTACGTGTGTGTGTGTACGTGTGTGTGTGTGTACGTGTGTGTGTGTGTGTACGTGTGTGTGTACGTGTGTGTGTGTGTGTGTACGTGTGTGTGTACGTGTGCGTGTGTACGTGTGTGTGTACGTGTGTGTGTGTGTACGTGTGCGTGTGTACGTGTGCGTGTGTACGTGTGTGTGTGTGTACGTGTGCGTGTGTACGTGTGTGTGTGTGTGTATGTGTGTGTGTACGTGTGTGTATGTACGTGTGTGTGTGTGTGTACGTGTGTGTGTGTACGTGTGTGTACGTGTGTGTGTGTGTGCCCGCGCGCGTAGGGAGGGAGAAACATCCAAGTGGGCAAGGTTAGATTTATAATCATCACAATCATCACCATCATCATCACCATCATCACCACCATCATCATCATCACTACCATCACCACCATCATCACCACCATCATCACCACCATCATCACCACCATCACCACCACCAACACCACCATCACCACCATCATCACCATCATCACCATCATCACCAACACAACAATCACCAACACCACCATCGACACCACCACCATCACCACCATCGTCACCATCACCATCATCACCAACACCATCACCACCACCACCACCAACACTATAGTGTGCCTATAGGGTGACTATAGGGTGACTAACCAGTGCGACAGTAGGGGTGACTAGCTGGGTGACAGGGTGACTATAGGGTGACTATAGGGTGACTAGCTGGGTGACTATAGGGTGACTAACCAGTACGACAGTAGGGTGACTATAGGGTGACTATAGGGTGACTACAGGGTGACTATAGGGTGACTAGCCAGTGCGACAGTAGGGGTGACTAGCTGGGTGACTATAGGGTGGCTATAGGGTGACTACAGGGTGACTATAAGGATGACTATAGGGGTGACTACAGGGTGACTATAAGGATGACTATAGGGGTGACTACAGGGTGACCAAAGGGTGACTATAGGGGTGACTACAGGGTGACTATAAGTGTGACTATAGGGTGACTACAGGGTGACTAACCAGTACGACAGTAGGGGTGACTACAGGGTGACTACAGGGTGACTATAGAGTGACTATAGGGTGACTATAAGTGTGACTACAGGGTGACTCACCGGTACGACAGTAGGGGTGACTACAGGGTGACTACAGGGTGACTACAGGGTGACTATAGAGTGACTATAGGGTGACTCACCAGTACGACAGTAGGGGTAGGCGTTCCAGGTGACTACAGGGTGACTATAGGGTGACTAGCCAGTGCGACAGTAGGGGTGACTAGCTGGGTGACTATAGGGTGGCTATAGGGTGACTACAGGGTGACTATAAGGATGACTATAGGGGTGACTACAGGGTGACTATAAGGATGACTATAGGGGTGACTACAGGGTGACCAAAGGGTGACTATAGGGGTGACTACAGGGTGACTATAAGTGTGACTATAGGGTGACTACAGGGTGACTAACCAGTACGACAGTAGGGGTGACTACAGGGTGACTACAGGGTGACTATAGAGTGACTATAGGGTGACTATAAGTGTGACTACAGGGTGACTCACCGGTACGACAGCAGGGGTGACTACAGGGTGACTACAGGGTGACTACAGGGTGACTATAGAGTGACTATAGGGTGACTCACCAGTACGACAGTAGGGGTAGGCGTTCCAGGTGACTACAGGGTGACTATAGGGTGACTACAGGGTGACTACAGGGTGACTCACCGGTACGACAGTAGGGGTGACTACAAGGTGACTATAGAGTGACTACAGGGTGACTACAGGGTGACTATAGAGTGACTACAGGGTGGCTCACCGGTACGACAGTAGGGGTGACTATAAGTGTGACTATAGTGACTACAGGGTGACTATAGGGTGACTCACCGGTACGACTATATGGTGACTATAAGTGTGACTATAGAGTGACTACAGGGTGACTATAGGGTGACTCACCGGTACGACAGTAGGGGTGACTAGAGGGTGACTATAGGGGTGACTACAGGGTGACTAGAGGGTGACTCACCGGTACGACAGTAGGGGTAGGCGTTCCAGGTGACTACAGGGTGACTACAGGGTGACTCACCAGTACGACAGTAGGGGTGACTACAGTGTGACTAGAGGGTGACTATAGAGTGACTATAGGGGTGACTACAGGGTGACTAGAGGGTGACTCACCGGTACGACAGTAGGGGTAGGCGTTCCAGGTGACTACAGGGTGACTACAGGGTGACTATATAGTGACTACAGGGTGACTCACCGGTACGACAGTAGGGGTAGGCGTTCCAGGTGACTACAGGGTGACTACAGGGTGACTATAGAGTGACTATAGGGTGACTAGAGGGTGACTCACCGGTACGACAGTAGGGGTAGGCGTTCCAGGTGACTACAGGGTGACTACAGGGTGACTACAGGGTGACTATAGTGTGACTACAGGGTGACTCACCAGTACGACAGTAGGGGTGACTACAGTGTGACTAGAGGGTGACTATAGAGTGACTATAGGGGTGACTACAGGGTGACTAGAGGGTGACTCACCGGTACGACAGTAGGGGTAGGCGTTCCAGGTGACTACAGGGTGACTACAGGGTGACTACAGGGTGACTATAGTGTGACTACAGGGTAACTCACCGGTACGACAGTAGAGGTGACTACAGGGTGACTACAGGGTGACTCACCGGTACGACAGTAGGGGTGACTACAGGGTGACTACAGGGTGACTCACCGGTACGACAGTAGGGGTGACTACAGGGTGACTCACCGGTACGACAGTAGGGGTAGGCGTTCCAGGCCTTCTCAGGGTGACTACAGGGTGACTACAGGGTGACTACAGTGTGACTACAGGGTGACTACAGGGTGACTCACCGGTACGACAGTAGGGGTAGGCGTTCCAGGTGACTACAGGGTGACTATAGGGTGACTATAGGGTGACTAGAGGGTGACTATAGGGTGACTATAGGGTGACTCACCGGTACGACAGTAGGGGTAGGCGTTCCAGGTGACTACAGGGTGACTATAGGGTGACTACAGGGTGACTACAGGGTGACTACAGGGTGACTCACCGGTACGACAGTAGGGGTAGGCGTTCCAGGTGACTACAGGGTGACTACAGGGTGACTACAGGGTGACTACAGGGTGACTACAGGGTGACTCACCGGTACGACAGTAGGGGTAGGCGTTCCAGGCCTTCTCAGGGTGACTACAGGGTGACTACAGGGTGACTACAGGGTGACTACAGGGTGACTACAGGGTGACTCACCGG
Source organism: Petromyzon marinus (assembly GCF_010993605.1). Lineage (NCBI taxonomy): Eukaryota > Metazoa > Chordata > Hyperoartia > Petromyzontiformes > Petromyzontidae > Petromyzon > Petromyzon marinus. The sequence goes on from NW_022638245.1 coordinate 339,652, forward strand.
TACGACAGTAGGGGTAGGCGTTCCAGGCCTTCTCAGGGTGACTACAGGGTGACTACAGGGTGACTATAGAGTGACTATAGGGTGACTATAGGGTGAATCACCGGTACGACAGTAGGGGTAGGCGTTCCAGGTGACTATAGGGTGACTATAGGGTGACTAGAGGGTGACTACAGGGTGACTCACCGATACGACAGTAGGGGTAGGCGTTCCAGGTGACTACAGGGTGACTACAGGGTGACTACAGGGTGACTCACCGGTACGACAGTAGGGGTAGGCGTTCCAGGTGACTACAGGGTGACTATAGGGTGACTATAGGGTGACTCACCGGTACGACAGTAGGGGTAGGCGTTCCAGGTGACTACAGGGTGACTACAGGGTGACTACAGGGTGACTATAGGGTGACTCACCGGTACGACAGTAGGGGTAGGCGTTCCAGGCTTTCTCAGGGTGACTACAGGGTGACTACAGGGTGACTAGAGGGTGACTCACCAGTACGACAGTAGGGGTAGGCGTTCCAGGCCTTCTCAGGGTGACTACAGGGTGACTATGGAGTGACTACAGGGTGACTATATGGTGACTCACCGGTACGACAGTAGGGGTAGGCGTTCCAGGTGACTACAGGGTGACTACAGGGTGACTATAGAGTGACTATAGGGTGACTATAGGGTGACTCACCGGTACGACAGTAGGGGTGACTACAGTGTGACTATAGAGTGACTACAGGGTGACTATAGGGTGACTACAGGGTGACTACAGGGTGACTCACCGGTACGACAGTAGGGGTAGGCGTTCCAGGCCTTCTCAGGGTGACTAGAGGGTGACTAGAGGGTGACTACAGGGTGACTACAGGGTGACTCACCGGTACGACAGTAGGGGTGACTACAGTGTGACTAGAGGGTGACTATAGAGTGACTATAGGGGTGACTACAGGGTGACTATAGGGTGACTCACCGGTACGACAGTAGGGGTGACTACAGGGTGACTACAGGGTGACTATAGGGTGACTATAGGGTGACTACAGGGTGACTCACCGGTACGACAGTAGGGGTAGGCGTTCCAGGTGACTACAGTGTGACTATAGGGTGACTATAGGGTGACTATAGGGTGACTACAGGGTGACTATAGGGTGACTCACCGGTACGACAGTAGGGGTAGGCGTTCCAGGTGACTACAGGGTGACTACAGGGTGACTACATGGTGACTATAGGGTGACTACAGGGTGACTACAGGGTGACTCACCGGTACGACAGTAGGGGTAGGCGTTCCAGGCCTTCTCAGGGTGACTATATGGTGACTACAGGGTGACTACAGGGTGACTAGAGGGTGACTCACCGGTACGACAGTAGGGGTAGGCGTTCCAGGTGACTACAGGGTGACTACAGGGTGACTATAGAGTGACTATAGAGTGACTAGAGGGGTGACGACAGGGTGACTACAGGGTGACTACAGGGTGACTACAGGGTGACTCACCGGTACGACAGTAGGGGTAGGCGTTCCAGGTGACTACAGTGTGACTATAGGGTGACTACAGGGTGACTACAGAGTGACTACAGGGTGACTATAGGGTGACTCACCGGTACGACAGTAGGGGTAGGCGTTCCAGGTGACTATAAGTGTGACTATAGGGTGACTAGAGGGTGACTATAGGGTGACTATAGGGTGACTACAGGGTGACTATAGAGTGACTATAGAGTGACTACAGGGTGACTATAGGGTGACTAGAGGGTGACTCACCAGTACGACAGTAGGGGTAGGCGTTCCAGGTGACTACAGGGTGACTATAGAGTGACTATAGGGTGACTACAGGGTGACTCACCGGTACGACAGTAGGGGTAGGCGTTCCAGGTGACTACAGGGTGACTACAGGGTGACTACAGGGTGACTATAGAGTGACTATAGAGTGACTATAGGGTGACTACAGGGTGACTCACCGGTACGACAGTAGGGGTGACTACAGGGTGACTATAGAGTGACTACAGGGTGACTACAGGGTGACTATAGGGGTGACTACAGGGTGACTACAGGGTGACTCACCAGTACGACAGTAGGGGTAGGCGTTCCAGGTTACTACAGGGTGACTACAGGGTGACTACAGGGTGACTACAGGGTGACTCACCGGTACGACAGTAGGGGTAGGCGTTCCAGGCCTTCTCAGGGTGACTACAGGGTGACTACAGTGTGACTACAGGGTGACTACAGGGTGACTATAGAGTGACTATAGGGTGACTATAGAGTGACTATAGGGTGACTCACCGGTACGACAGTAGGGGTAGGCGTTCCAGGCCTTCTCAGGGTGACTATAGGGTGACTACAGGGTGACTACAGGGTGACTACAGGGTGACTCACCGGTACGACAGTAGGGGTAGGCGTTCCAGGTGACTACAGGGTGACTATAGGGTGACTACAGGGTGACTACAGGGTGACTACAGGGTGACTCACCGGTACGACAGTAGGGGTAGGCGTTCCAGGTGACTACAGGGTGACTACAGGGTGACTACAGGGTGACTCACCGGTACGACAGTAGGGGTAGGCGTTCCAGGTGACTACAGGGTGACTACAGGGTGACTACAGGGTGACTACAGGGTGACTCACCGGTACGACAGTAGGGGTAGGCGTTCCAGGTGACTACAGGGTGACTACAGGGTGACTACAGGGTGACTACAGGGTGACTATAGGGTGACTACAGGGTGACTCACCGGAACGACAGTAGGGGTAGGCGTTCCAGGTGACTATATGGTGACTACAGGGTGACTACAGAGTGACTACAGGGTGACTACAGAGTGACTACAGGGTGACTACAGAGTGACTACAGGGTGACTACAGGGTGACTCACCGGTACGACAGTAGGGGTAGGCGTTCCAGGCCTTCTCATGGTGACTATAGGGTGACTATAGAGTGACTACAGGGTGACTACAGGGTGACTACAGGGTGACTACAGGGTGACTATAAGTGTGACTATAGGGGTGACTACAGGGTGACTACAGGGTGACTCACCGGTACGACAGTAGGGGTAGGCGTTCCAGGTGACTACAGGGTGACTACAGGGTGACTACAGGGTGACTATAAGTGTGACTATAGGGGTGACTACAGGGTGACTCACCGGTACGACAGTAGGGGTAGGCGTTCCAGGTGACTACAGGGTGACTACAGGGTGACTACAGAGTGACTATAGGGTGACTCACCGGTACGACAGTAGGGGTAGGCGTTCCAGGTGACTACAGGGTGACTACAGGGTGACTACAGGGTGACTACAGGGTGACTCACCGGTACGACAGTAGGGGTAGGCGTTCCAGGCCTTCTCAGGGTGACTACAGGGTGACTACAGGGTGACTACAGGGTGACTACAGGGTGACTACAGGGTGACTATAGGGTGACTACAGGGTGACTCACCAGTACGACAGTAGGGGTAGGCGTTCCAGGCCTTCTCAGGGTGACTACAGGGTGACTACAGGGTGACTACAGGGTGACTATAGGGTGACTATAGGGTGACTACAGGGTGACTACAGGGTGACTACAGGGTGACTCACCGGTACGACAGTAGGGGTAGGCGTTCCAGGTGACTACAGGGTGACTATAGGGTGACTATAGGGTGACTACAGGGTGACTACAGGGTGACTCACCGGTACGACAGTAGGGGTAGGCGTTCCAGGTGACTACAGGGTGACTACAGGGTGACTATAGGGTGACTACAGGGTGACTCACCGGTACGACAGTAGGGGTAGGCGTTCCAGGCCTTCTCAGGGTGACTACAGGGTGACTACAGGGTGACTACAGTGTGACTACAGGGTGACTACAGGGTGACTACAGGGTGACTATAGGGTGACTCACCGGTACGACAGTAGGGGTAGGCGTTCCAGGCCTTCTCAGGGTGACTACAGGGTGACTACAGGGTGACTACAGGGTGACTACAGGGTGACTCACCGGTACGACAGTAGGGGTAGGCGTTCCAGGTGACTATAGAGTGACTACAGGGTGACTACAGGGTGACTACAGGGTGACTACAGGGTGACTATAAGTGTGACTACAGGGTGACTACAGGGTGACTACAGGGTGACTCACCGGTACGACAGTAGGGGTAGGCGTTCCAGGTGACTACAGGGTGACTATAGAGTGACTACAGGGTGACTACAGGGTGACTACAGGGTGACTACAGGGTGACTCACCGGTACGACAGTAGGGGTAGGCGTTCCAGGTGACTACAGGTGACTACAGGGTGACTATAGGGTGACTATAGGGTGACTAGAGGGTGACTATAGGGTGACTACAGGGTGACTACAGGGTGACTACAGGGTGACTCACCGGTACGACAGTAGGGGTAGGCGTTCCAGGTGACTACAGGGTGACTACAGGGTGACTACAGCGTGACTACAGGGTGACTACAGGGTGACTACAGGGTGACTCACCGGTACGACAGTAGGGGTAGGCGTTCCAGGTGACTACAGGGTGACTACAGGGTGACTATAGGGTGACTAGAGGGTGACTACAGGGTGACTAGAGGGTGACTATAGAGTGACTATAGGGTGACTACAGGGTGACTACAGGGTGACTACAGAGTGACTACAGGGTGACTACAGGGTGACTACAGGGTGACTATAGGGTGACTACAGGGTGACTATAGGGTGACTACAGGGTGACTACAGGGTGACTACAGGGTGACTCACCGGTACGACAGTAGGGGTAGGCGTTCCAGGTGACTACAGGGTGACTATAGGGTGACTACAGGGTGACTACAGGGTGACTACAGGGTGACTCACCGGTACGACAGTAGGGGTAGGCGTTCCAGGTGACTACAGTGTGACTACAGGGTGACTACAGAGTGACTACAGGGTGACTACAGGGTGACTACAGTGTGACTACAGGGTGACTACAGGGTGACTACAGGGTGACTACAGGGTGACTCACCGGTACGACAGTAGGGGTAGGCGTTCCAGGTGACTACAGTGTGACTACAGGGTGACTACAGAGTGACTACAGGGTGACTACAGGGTGACTACAGTGTGACTACAGGGTGACTACAGGGTGACTACAGGGTGACTCACCGGTACGACAGTAGGGGTAGGCGTTCCAGGTGACTACAGGGTGACTACAGGGTGACTACAGGTTGACTACAGGGTGACTATAGGGTGACTACAGGGTGACTACAGAGTGACTACAGAGTGACTACAGGGTGACTACAGGGTGACTACAGGGTGACTACAGGGTGACTCACCGGTACGACAGTAGGGGTAGGCGTTCCAGGTGACTACAGGGTGACTATAGAGTGACTATAGGGTGACTATAGGGTGACTATATGGTGACTACAGGGTGACTACAGGGTGACTACAGGGTGACTACAGGGTGACTCACCGGTACGACAGTAGGGGTAGGCATTCCAGGTGACTACAGGGTGACTACAGGGTGACTACAGGGTGACTACAGGGTGACTCACCGGTACGACAGTAGGGTAGGCGTTCCAGGTGACTACAGGGTGACTACAGGGTGACTACAGGGTGACTACAGGGTGACTCACCGGTACGACAGTAGGGGTAGGCGTTCCAGGTGACTACAGGGTGACTTCAGGGTGCCTACAGGGTGACTACAGGGTGACTACAGGGTGACTACAGGGTGACTACAGGGTGACTCACCGGTACGACAGTAGGGGTGACTACAGGGTGACTACAGGGTGACTACAGGGTGACTACAGGGTGACTATAGGGTGACTACAGGGTGACTCACCAGTACGACAGTAGGGGTAGGCGTTCCAGGCCTTCCAGGGGTGACTATAGAGTGACTATAGAGTGACTACAGG
>NW_022638246.1:0-291603 GCF_010993605.1 Petromyzon marinus
ACCCCACAGACTCACCTCACAGAGACCCACAGACTCACCACACAGAGACCTATCGACTCACCACACAGAGACCCATAGACTCACCTCACAGAGACCCACAGACTAACCACACAGAGACCCACAGACTAACCACACAGAGACCCACAGACTCACCACACAGAGACCCATAGACTCACTACACAGAGACTCACAGACTTACCACACAGAGACCCACAGACTCGCCACACAGAGACCCATAGACTCACCACACAGAGACCCATAGACTCATCACACAGAGACCCATAAACTTACCTCACAGAGACCCACAGACTCACCACACAGAGACCCACAGACTCACCACACAGAGACCCATAGACTCACCTCACAGAGACCCATAGACTCACCACACAGAGACCCATAGACTCACCACACAGAGACCCACAGACTCACCACACAGAGGCCCATAGACTCACCACACAGAGACCCACAGACTCACCACACAGAGACCCACAGACTCACCACACAGAGGCCCAAAGACTCACCACACAGAGACCCATAGACTCACCACACAGAGACCCATAGACTCACCTCACAGAGACCCATAGACTCACCACACAGAGACCCACAGACTCACCACACAGAGACCCATAGACTCACCACACAGAGACCCACAGACTCACCACACAGAGACCCACAGACTCACCACACAGAGACCCACAGACTCACCACACAGAGACCCATAGACTCACAACACAGAGACCCACAGACTCACCTCACAGAGACCCACAGACTCACCACACAGAGACCTATAGACTCACCACACAGAGACCCATAGACTCACCTCACAGAGACCCACAGACTAACCACACAGAGACCCACAGACTCACCACACAGAGACCCACAGACTCACCACACAGAGACCCATAGACTCACTACACAGAGTCTCACAGACTTACCACACAGAGACACACAGACTCGCCACACAGAGACCCATAGACTCACCACACAGAGACCCATAGACTCATCACACAGAGACCCATAGACTCACCTCACAGAGACCCACAGACTCACCACACAGAGACCCACAGACTCACCACACAGAGACCCACAGACTCACCACACAGAGACCCACAGACTCACCACACAGGGACCCACAGACTCACCACACAGAGACCCAAAGACTCACCACACAGAGACCCACAGAATCACCACACAGAGACACAGAGACCCACAGACTCACCACACAGAGACCCACAGACTCACCACACAGAGACCCATAGACTCACCACACAGAGACCCACAGACTCACCACACAGAGACCCATAGACTCACCACACAGAGACCCACAGACTCACCACACAGAGACCCACAGACTCACCACACAGAGGCTCATAGACTCACCACACAGAGACCCACAGACTCACCACACAAAGACCCACAGACTCACCACACAGAGACCATAGACTCACCACACAGAGACCCATAGACCCACCACACAGAAACCCATAGACTCACCACACAGAGACTCACAGACTCACCTCACAGAGACCCATAGACTCACCACACAGAGACCCACAGACTCACCACACAGAGACCCACAGACTCACCACACAGAGGCCCACAGACTCGCCACACAGAGACCCACAGACTCGCCACACAGAGACCCACAGACTCACCACACAGAGACCCATAGACTCACAGAGACTCATAGACTCACAACACAGAGACCCACAGACTCACCACACAGAGACCCATAGACTCACCACACAGAGAACCACAGACTCACCACACAGAGACCCACAGACTCACCACACAGAGACCGATAGACTCACCACACAGAGGCCCATTGACTCACCACACAGAGACCCATAGACTCACCACACAGAGACCCACAGACTCACCTCACAGAGACCCATAGACTCACCACACAGAGACCCACAGACTCACCACACAGAGACCCACAGACTCACCACACAGAGGCCCACAGACTCACCACACAGAGACCCACAGACTCACCACACAGAGACCCACAGACTCACCACACAGAGACACAGAGACTCACCACACAGAGACCCATAGACTCACCACACAGAGACCCACAGACTCACCACCACACAGAGACCCACAGACTCACCACACAGAGACCCACATACTCACCTCACAGACACCCACAGACTCACCACACAGAGACCCACAGACTCACTCACACAGAGACCCACAGACTCACCACAGAGACCCACAGACTCACCACACAGAGACCCACAGACTCACCACACAGAGACCCACAGACTCACCACACACAGACCCACAGACTCACCACACACAGACCCACAGACTCACCACACAGAGACCCACAAACTCACCACACAGAGACCCACAGACTCACCACACAGAGACCCACAGACTCACCTCACAGAGACCCATAGACTCACCACACAGAGACCCACAGACTCACCTCACAGAGACCCATAGACTCACCACACAGAGACCCACAGACTCACCACACAGAGACCCACAGACTCACCACACAGAGACCCACAGACTCACCTCACAGAGACCCATAGACTCACCACGCAGAGACCCATAGACTCACCTCACAGAGACCCATAGACTCACCTCACAGAGACCCACAGCCGTCTCGTCTACAGTGTGTCGTGCACGCGCGCCGCCGTACAGTACAATCACGCGCACGCCGCACTGTATATGCGCGTGCTGCTGTCCAGTATAAACACACGTGCCGCACTGTACTGCTGTGCCGTGCACTGTACAGGCGCACCGCGGGGTACTGGTGAGGGTGGTGGTGGTGGTGAGGGTGGTGAGGGTGGTGGTGGTGAGGGTGATGGTGAGGGTGGTGGTGGTGAGGGTGGTGGTGAGGGTGGTGGTGGTGAGGGTGGTGGTGAGGGTGTTGGTGGTGGTGAGGGTGGTGGTGGTGAGGGTGGTGGTGAGGGTGTTGGTGGTGGTGAGGGTGGTGGTGGTGAGGGTGGTGAGGGTGGTGGTGGTGAGGGTGGTGGTGGTGAGGGTGGTGGTGGTGGTGAGGGTGGTGGTGGTGAGGGTGGTGAGGGTGGTGGTGAGGGTGGTGAGGGTGGTGGTGAGGGTGGTGGTGGTGATGGTGGTGAGGGTGGTGGTGGTGGTGAGGGTGGTGGTGGTGGTAAGGGTGGTGGTGGTGAGGGTGGTGAGGGTGGTGGTGAGGGTGGTGGTGGTGGTGAGGGTGTTGGTGAGGGTGGTGGTGAGGGTGGTGAGGGTGGTGGTGGTGAGGGTGGTGGTGGTGATGGTGGTGGTGATGGTGGTGAGGGTGGTGGTGGTGGTGAGGGTGGTGGTGAGGGTGGTGAGGGTGGTGAGGGTGGTGGTGAGGGTGGTGGTGGGGGTGGTGGGGGTGGTGGTGGTGGTGGTGAAGGTGGTGGTGGTGATGGTGGTGAGGGTGGTGGTGAGGGTGGTGGTGGTGGTGGGGGTGGTGAGGGTGGTGGTGAGGGTGGTGGTGGTGAGGGTGGTGGTGGTGGTGGTGAGGGTGGTGGTGGTGGTGGTGAGGGTGGTGGTGGTGGTGGTGAGGGTGGTGGTGGTGGTGGTGAGGGTGGTGGTGGTGAGGGTGGTGGTGAGGGTGGTGGTGGGGGTGGTGGTGGTGAGGGTGGTGGTGGGGGTGGTGGTGGTGAGGGTGGTGGTGAGGGTGGTGGTGGGGGTGGTGGTGGTGGTGAGGGTGGTGGTGGGGGTGGTGGTGGTGGTGAGGGTGGTGGTGGTGGTGAGGGTGGTGGTGAGGGTGGTGGTGGGGGTGGTGGTGGTGGTGAGGGTGGTGGTGGTGGTGGTGGTGAGGGTGGTGGTGGTGGTGGTGGGGGTGGTGAGGGTGGTGGTGAGGGTGGTGGTGGTGGTGGGGGTGGTGAGGGTGGTGGTGGTGGTGAGGGTGGTGGTGAGGGTGGTGGTGAGTGGTGGTGAGGGTGGTGGTGGTGGTGAGGGTGGTGGTGAGGGTGGTGGTGAGTGGTGGTGAGGGTGGTGGTGGTGGTGAGGGTGGTGGTGAGGGTGGTGGTGGTGGTGGTGAGGGTGGTGGTGGTGAGGGTGGTGGTGAGGGTGGTGGTGGTGAGGGTGGTGGTGAGGGTGGTGGTGGTGGTGAGGGTGGTGGTGAGGGTGGTGGTGATGGTGGTGGTGGTGAGGGTGGTGGTGAGGGTGGTGGTGGTGGTGGTGAGGGTGGTGGTGGGGGTGGTGGTGGTGGTGAGGGTAGTGGTGATGATGCTGGTGGTGATGGTGGTGATGGTGGTGGTGATGGTGGTGGTGGTGGTGAGGGTGGTGGTGGTGGTGAGGGTGGTGGTGGTGGTGAGGGTGGTGAGGGTGGTGGTGGTGGTGAGGGTGGTGGTGGTGGTAAGGGTGGTGGTGGTGATGGTGGTGGTGAGGGTTGGTGAGGGTTGGTGAGGGTGGTGGTGGTGGTGGTGAGGGTGGTGGTGAGGGTGTTGGTGAGGGTGGTGGTGGTGATGGTGGTGGTGAGGGTGGTGGTGGTGAGGGTGGTGGTGGTGGTGAGGGTGGTGGTGGTGGTGGTGGTGAGGGTGGTGATGGTGAGGGTGGTGGTGGTGGTGGGGGTGGTGGTGGTGAGGGTGGTGGTGGTGGTGGTGAGGGTGGTGGTGGTGATGGTGGTGAGGGTGGTGGTGGTGATGGTGGTGGTGAGGGTGGTGGTGGTGATGGTGGTGGTGTAGGTCGTGGTGGTGGTGGTGGTGGTGATGGTGGTGAGGGTGGTGGTGGTGGTGGTGGTGGTAAGGGTGGTGGTGGTGGTGGTGAGGGTGGTGGTGGTGATGGTGGTGAGGGTGGTGGTGGTGAGGGTGGTGGTGGTGGTGGTGAAGGTGGTGGTGGTGAGGGTGGTGGTGGTGATGGTGGTGGTGATGGTGGTAAGGGTGGTGATGGTGGTGAGGGTGGTGGTGAGGGTGGTGGTGGGGGTGGTGAGGGTGGTGGTGAGGGTGGTGGTGGTGGTGGTGGTGAGGGTGGTGGTGAGGGTGGTGGTGGGGGTAGTGGTGGTGGGGGTAGTGGTGGTGGTGAGGGTGGTGGTGGTGGTGGGGGTGGTGGTGGTGAGGGTGGTGGTGAGGGTGGTGGTGGTGGTGGTGGTGAGGGTGGTGGTGGTGGTGGTGAGGGTGGTGGTGAGGGTGAGGGTGGTGGTGAGGGTGCTGGTGGTGGTGAGGGTGGTGGTGGTGGTGGTGAGGGTGGTGGTGGTGGTGGTGAGGGTGGTGGTGGTGATGGTGGTGAGGGTGGTGGTGGTGGTGAGGGTGGTGGTGGTGGTGGTAAGGGTGGTGGTGGTGATGGTGGTGGTGAGGGTGGTGAGGGTGGTGGTGGTGGTGAGGGTGGTGGTGGTGGTGAGGGTGTTGGTGAGGGTGGTGGTGGTGATGGTGGTGGTGAGGGTGGTGGTGGTGAGGGTGGTGGTGGTGGTGGTGGTGAGGGTGGTGGTGGTGATGGTGGTGGTGAGGGTGGTGGTGAGGGTGGTGGTGAGGGTGGTGGTGAGGGTGGTGGTGAGGGTGGTGATGGTGGTGGTGAGGGTGGTGGTGGTGGTGAGGGTGGTGGTGGTGGTGATGGTGGTGAGGGTGGTGGTGGTGATGGTGATGGTGGTGAGGGTGGTGGTGGTGAGGGTGGTGGTGGTGGTGGTGGTGAGGGTGGTGGTGGTGGTGGTGATGGTGGTGGTGGTGAGGGTGGTGGTGGTGAGGGTGGTGGTGAGGGTGGTGGTGGGGGTGGTGGTGGTGAGGGTGGTGGTGGGGGTGGTGGTGGTGGTGAGGGTGGTGGTGGGGGTGGTGGTGGGGGTGGTGGTGGTGGTGGTGGTGGTGGGGGTGGTGGTGAGTGGTGGTGAGGGTGGTGGTGGTGAGGGTGGTGGTGGTGAGGGTGGTGGTGGTGGTGGTGGTGGTGAGGGTGGTGGTGAGTGGTGGTGAGGGTGGTGGTGGTGGTGAGGGTGGTGGTGAGGGTGGTGGTGGTGAGGGTGGTGGTGAGTGGTGGTGAGGGTGGTGGTGGTGGTGGGGGTGGTGAGGGTGGTGGTGAGGGTGGTGGTGGTGGTGGGGGTGGTGAGGGTGGTGGTGGTGGTGAGGGTGGTGGTGAGGGTGGTGGTGAGTGGTGGTGAGGGTGGTGGTGGTGGTGAGGGTGGTGGTGAGGGTGGTGGTGAGTGGTGGTGAGGGTGGTGGTGGTGGTGAGGGTGGTGGTGATGGTGGTGGTGGTGAGGGTCGTGGTGAGGGTGGTGGTGGTGGTGAGGGTGGTGGTGGTGGTGAGGGTGATGGTGATGGTGGTGGTGAGGGTGGTGGTGGTGGTGGTGAGGGTGGTGATGGTGGTGGTGATGGTGATGATGGTGGTGGTGATGATGGTGGTGGTGATGGTGGTGGTGAGGGTGGTGGTGGTGATGGTGGTGGTGAGGGTGGTGGTGGTGGTGGGGGTGGTGGTGGTGAGGGTGGTGGTGATGGTGAGGGTGGTGGTGAGGGTGGTGGTGGTGGTGGGGGTGGTGGTGGTGGTGAGGGTAGTGGTGATGATGCTGGTGGTGATGGTGGTGATGGTGGTGGTGGTGGTGATGGTGGTGGGGGTGGTGGTGGTGGTGGTGAGGGTGGTGAGGGTGGTGGTGATGGTGATGATGGTGGTGATGATGGTGGTGGTGATGGTGGTGGTGGTGGTGGTGAGGGTGGTGGTGGTGGTGAGGGTGGTGGTGGTGGTGAGGGTGATGAGGGTGGTGGTGGTGGTGAGGGTGGTGGTGGTGGTAAGGGTGGTGGTGGTGATGGTGGTGGTGAGGGTTGGTGAGGGTGGTGGTGGTGGTGGTGAGGGTGGTGGTGAGGGTGTTGGTGAGGGTGGTGGTGGTGATGGTGGTGGTGTTGGTGGTGGTGGTGGTGGTGGTGGTGGTGAGGGTGGTGGTGGTGGTGGTGGTGAGGGTGGTGATGGTGAGGGTGGTGGTGGTGGTGAGGGTGGTGGTGGTGGTGGTGGTGGTGGTGGTGGTGAGGGTGGTGGTGGTGATGGTGGTGAGGGTGGTGGTGGTGATGGTGGTGGTGAGGGTGGTGGTGGTGAGGGTGGTGGTGTAGGTCGTGGGGGTGGTGGTGGTGGTGGTGATGGTGGTGAGGGTGGTGGTGGTGGTGGTGGTGGTAAGGGTGGTGGTGGTGGTGGTGGTGAGGGTGGTGGTGGTGATGGTGGTGAGGGTGGTGGTGGTGAGGGTGGTGGTGGTGGTGGTGAGGGTGGTGGTGGTGAGGGTGGTGGTGGTGATGGTGGTGGTGATGGTGGTAAGGGTGGTGATGGTGGTGAGGGTGGTGGTGAGGGTGGTGGTGGGGGTGGTGAGGGTGGTGGTGAGGGTGGTGGTGGGGGTGGTGGTGGTGGTGAGGGTGGTGGTGAGGGTGGTGGTGGGGGTAGTGGTGGTGGTGAGGGTGGTGGTGGTGGTGGGGGTGGTGGTGGTGAGGGTGGTGGTGAGGGTGGTGGTGGTGGTGGTGAGGGTGGTGGTGGTGGTGGTGGTGAGGGTGGTGGTGGTGGTGGTGGTGGTGGGGGTGGTGAGGGTGGTGGTGAGGGTGATGGTGGTGGTGGGGGTGGTGGTGGTGATGGTGGTGGGGGTGGTGGTGGTGGTGAGGGTGGTGAGGGTGGTGGTGGTGGTGGTGATGATGGTGGTGATGATGGTGGTGGTGATGGTGGTGGTGGTGGTGGTGGTGAGGGTGGTGGTGGTGGTGGTGAGGGTGGTGGTGGTGGTGAGGGTGGTGGTGGTGGTGGTGGTGAGGGTGGTGGTGGTGATGGTGGTGAGGGTGGTGGTGGTGGTGAGGGTGGTGGTGGTGGTAAGGGTGGTGGTGGTGATGGTGGTGAGGGTGGTGGTGGTGGTGAGGGTGGTGAGGGTGGTGGTGGTGGTGAGGGTGGTGGTGGTGGTGGTGGTGAGGGTGGTGGTGGTGGTGATGGTGGTGAGGGTGGTGGTGGTGGTGAGGGTGGTGGTGGTGGTGAGGGTGGTGAGGGTGGTGGTGGTGGTGAGGGTGGTGGTGGTGGTGGTGGTGAGGGTGTTGGTGAGGGCGGTGGTGGTGATGGTGGTGGTGAGGGTGGTGGTGGTGGTGAGGGTGGTGGTGGTGAGGGTGGTGGTGGTGGTGAGGGTGGTGGTGGTGATGGTGGTGGTGAGGGTGGTGGTGGTGGTGGTGAGGGTGGTGGTGGTGGTGAGGGTGGTGATGGTGGTGGTGAGGGTGGTGATGGTGGTGGTGAGGGTGGTGGTGGTGGTGAGGGTGGTGGTGGTGGTGGTGATGGTGGTGAGGGTGGTGGTGGTGATGGTGATGGTGGTGAGGGTGGTGGTGGTGAGGGTGGTGGTGGTGGTGGTGAGGGTGGTGGTGGTGGTGGTGGTGATGGTGGTGAGGGTGGTGGTGGTGGTGGTGGTGGGGGTGGTGAGGGTGGTGGTGGTGGTGGTGGTGAGGGTGGTGGTGGTGGTGGTGAGGGTGGTGGTGGTGAGGGTGGTGGTGGTGATGGTGGTGGTGATGGTGGTGGTGATGGTGGTGAGGGTGGTGATGGTGGTGAGGGTGGTGGTGAGGGTGGTGGTGGGGGTGGTGGTGGTGAGGGTGGTGGTGAGGGTGGTGGTGGGGGTGGTGGTGGTGGTGAGGGTGGTGGTGAGGGTGGTGGTGGGGGTAGTGGTGGTGGTGAGGGTGGTGGTGGTGGTGGGGGTGGTGGTGGTGAGGGTGGTGGTGAGGGTGGTGGTGGTGGGGGTGGTGAGGGTGGTGGTGGTGGTGGTGGTGGTGAGGGTGGTGATGGTGGTGGTGGGGGTGGTGATGGTGATGATGGTGGTGGTGATGGTGGTGGTGAGGGTGGTGGTGAGGGTGGTGGTGGTGGTGGTGGTGGTGGTGAGGGTGGTGGTGGTGGTGAGGGTGAGGGTGGTGGTGGTGGTGGGGGTGGTGGTGGTGAGGGTGGTGGTGATGGTGAGGGTGGTGGTGAGGGTGGTGGTGATGGTGGTGGTGATGGTGGTGGTGAGGGTAGTGGTGATGATGCTGGTAGTGATGGTGGTGATGGTGGTGGGGGTGGTGGTGGTGATGGTGGTGGGGGTGGTGGTGGTGGGTGAGGGTGGTGAGGGTGGTGGTGATGGTGATGATGGTGGTGATGATGGTGGTGGTGATGGTGGTGGTGAGGGTGGTGGTGGTGGTGAGGGTGGTGGTGGTGGTGGTGAGGGTGGTGGTGGTGGTGGTGAGGGTGGTGGTGGTGATGGTGGTGAGGGTGGTGGTGGTGGTGAGGGTGGTGGTGGTGGTGGTGGTAAGGGTGGTGGTGGTGATGGTGGTGGTGAGGGTGGTGAGGGTGGTGGTGGTGGTGAGGGTGTTGGTGAGGGTGGTGGTGGTGATGGTGGTGGTGAGGGTGGTGGTGGTGGTGAGGGTGGTGGTGGTGGTGAGGGTGGTGGTGGTGGTGGTGAGGGTGGTGGTGAGGGTGGTGGTGGTGAGGGTGGTGATGGTGGTGGTGAGGGTGGTGGTGGTGGTGGTGAGGGTGGTGGTGGTGATGGTGGTGGTGATGGTGGTGAGGGTGGTGGTGATGGTGGTGGTGATGGTGGTGGTGATGGTGGTGAGGGTGGTGATGGTGGTGAGGGTGGTGGTGGTGATGGTGGTGGTGATGGTGGTGAGGGTGGTGGTGGTGAGGGTGGTGGTGGTGGTCGTGGGGGTGGTGGTGGTGGTTGTGATGGTGGTGAGGGTGGTGGTGGTAAGGGTGGTGAGGGTGGTGGTGGTGGTGGTGGTGAGGGTGGTGGTGGTGATGGTGGTGAGGGTGGTGGTGGTGGTGAGGGTGGTGGTGGTGATGGTGGTGAGGGTGGTGATGGTGGTGAGGGTGGTGGTGAGGGTGGTGGTGGGGGTGGTGAGGGTGGTGGTGAGGGTGGTGGTGGGGGTGGTGGTGGTGGTGAGGGTGGTGGTGGTGGTGGTGGGGGTGGTGAGGGTGGTGGTGAGGGTGAGGGTGGTGGTGAGGGTGGTGGTGGGGGTGGTGGTGGTGATGGTGGTGAGGGTGGTGGTGGTGGTGGTGATGATGGTGGTGATGATGGTGGTGGTGATGGTGGTGGTGGTGGTGAGGGTGGTGGTGGTGATGGTGGTGAGGGTGGTGGTGGTGGTGGTGAGGGTGGTGGTGGTGATGGTGGTGAGGGTGGTGGTGGTGGTGGTGGTGATGGTGGTGAGGGTGGTGGTGGTGGTGGTAAGGGTGGTGAGGGTGGTGGTGGTGGTGAGGGTGGTGGTGGTGGTGGTGAGGGTGGTGGTGGTGAGGGTGGTGGTGGTGATGGTGGTGGTAATGGTGGTGAGGGTGGTGATGGTGGTGAGGGTGGTGGTGGGGGTGGTGGTGGTGGTGAGGGTGGTGGTGAGGGTGGTGGTGGGGGTGGCGGTGGTGGTGGTGAGGGTGGTGGTGAGGGTGGTGGTGGGGGTAGTGGTGGTGGTGGTGGTGGGGGTGGTGGTGGTGAGGGTGGTGGTGGTGGTGGTGAGGGTGGTGGTGGTGGTGGTGGGGGTGGTGAGGGTGGTGGTGAGGGTGGTGGTGAGGGTGGTGGTGAGGGTGATGGTGGTGGTGGTGGTGATGGTGGTGGTGGGGGTGGTGATGGTGGTGAGGGTGGTGGTGATGATAGTGGTGGTGGTGGTGAGGGTGGTGGTGAGGGTGGTGGCGGTGAGGGTGGTGGTGAGGGTGGTGGTGAGGGTGGTGGTGAGGGTGGTGGTGAGGGTGGTGGTGAGGGTGATGGTGGTGGTGGTGGTGATGGTGGTGGTGGGGGTGGTGATGGTGGTGAGGGTGGTGGTGATGATGGTGGTGGTGGTGGTGAGGGTGGTGGTGAGGGTGGTGGCGGTGAGGGTGGTGGTGAGGGTGGTGGTGAGGGTGGTGGTGGGGGTGGTGGTGATGGTGGTGGTGGTGAGGGTGGTGATGGTGGTGGTGATGGTGGTGGTGGGGGTGGTGATGGTGATGATGGTGGTGGTGATGATGGTGGTGGTGATGGTGGTGGTGAGGGTGGTGGTGGTGAGGGTGGTGGTGGTGGTGGTGAGGGTGGTGGTGGTGAGGGTGGTGGTGGTGGTGGTGGTGAGGGTGGTGGTGGTGGTGGGGGTGGTGGTGGTGGTGAGGGTGGTGGTGATGGTGAGGGTGGTGGTGAGGGTGGTGGTGGTGGTGGGGGTGGTGGTGGTGGTGGTGGGGGTGGTGGTGATGATGGTGGTGGTGATGGTGGTGATGGTGGTGATGGTGGTGGGGGTGGTGGTGGTGGTGGTGATGGTGGTGGGGGTGGTGGTGGTGGTGAGGGTGGTGAGGGTGGTGATGGTGGTGGTGGTGATGGTGGTGGTGTGTGCCCTGCTGTCCTTGACACTGGCAGTCTCTGTGTCTGTGTGTCTCTCTCTGTGTCTCTGTGTGTGTTTGTGTCTCTGTGTGTCTGTGTCTCTCTGTCTCTGTGTGTCTGTGTCTCTGTGTCTCTCTGTGTGTCTCTGTGTGTGTCTGTGTCTCTCTGTGTGTCTCTGTGTGTGTCTCTGTATGTGTCTCTGTTTGTCTCTGCGTGTCTCTCTGTGTGTCTCTCTGTGTCTCTGTGTGTGTCTCTGTGTGTCTCTGTGTGTGTCTCTGTGTGTGTCTCTCTTTGTGTGTCACTCTCTGTGTGTCTCTCTGTCTCTCTGTGTGTCTCTCTGTGTGTGTCTCTGTGTCTCTGTCTCTGTGTCTCTGTCTCTGTGTCTCTTTCTGTGTCTCTGTGTGTCTGTGTGTGTGTCTATGTGTGTGTGTGTCTATGTGTGTGTGTGTCTGTGTGTCTCTGTGTGTGTGTGTCTGTGTGTGTGTCTATGTGTGTGTCTATGTGTGTGTGTCTATGTGTGTGTGTCTGTGTGTGTCTATGTGTCTGTGTCTCTGTGTCTCTGTGTGTGTGTCTCTGTGTGTGTGTCTCTGTGTGTGTCTCTGTGTGTGTGTGTCTGGACGGGTTCCGCCTCTTTAAGAAGGGGGACCGCACAGACTGTAACAACTACAGGGGCATCTCACTCCTCAATGTGCCGGGAAAGGTCCTGGCAAGGATTATTCAGCATCGCCTTGCCAGGCACGCTGAGGAGAGTCTTGCGGAGCCCCAATGCGGTTTCAGGAAAGGGCGGTCCTGCACAGATGCCATATTCTCTGTCCGTCTGCTACAGCAGAGGTGTAGGGAATTCCAACAAGACCTACATCTCTGCTTTATTGACCTGGTCAAGGCCTATGATACCATCAGTAGGCCTGGGCTCTGGGTTGTTCTTCGTGCTTTTGGAGTCCCTGACCCTCTGCTCACGATCATTAAGGACCTTCATGATGGTGAGCGGGCCCGGGTAAAACTACGTGGCCGGGAGTCAGAGCCATTCCCTGTACACCTTGGGGTGCTACAGGGATGTCCTCTGGCTCCCACATTATTTAACATCTATTTTGACCACGTAGTTCGTGATGCCTTCAATAACTGTACCGGGGGAATCTCCATATGGTACAGATATAATGGGAGGCTGATCGATGCCCGGGTGCGGTCAAGGGATGGCTCCCTATTGCTCAACCACGTTATGTATGCCGATGATTTGGTAATAGCTGCTCATTCAGAGGAGTTGGGAGACGCTGCTGCTGAGACTGGAGCGTGCCACTAAGAGATGGGGCCTTACCATCAGCCCCACCAAAACTAAGCACCTGCCTGGGTATTTTGTACCATCGGACACTCCACCCCCACAACTCCCAATCGGTGATGGGGCAGTTGTGGAGAGAGTGGAGAGTTTCCCATACCTGGGCAGTGTGCTTATGACCGGCTCCAGTTTAACAGCAGAGGTCTCACTCCGAATCAGTCGAGCGGCAATATCTTTTCATCGGTTGCGTAATGCTGTGTGGAAGCTACCTGGTCTGTCGCTCCGCACTAAGCTTCAGGTCTTCTCGGCCACGGTCATTCCCTCCCTTCTCTACGCTTGCGAAACGTGGACCCCCCCCCAAATGGAACATCTTCGCCGGTTAGAAACATTTAGGCTAGCCTGCCTACGATCCATCCTAGGTTTAACCAGGCTGGATTGTGTGAGGAGCTCACAAATCCTTGAAAGATCTGGGCAATGTTCCATCGGTGAGCTCCTCCGGCGGGGAAGGCTGCGTTGGCTGGGTCATGTAGCCCACATGCCCAGCCACCGCATGCCGAAACAGCTTTTGTTCAGCCGGATTGAGGGGGCTAAACGGGCGCGGCACGGGCTAGAGAAGAGATGGAGTGATGTGGTACAGGAGAACGTGGAGCTGAGTGGACTTGCCGATGACTGGTACCAGCGGTGTCAAGATTGGCCTCTGTGGAGCAGGCTCGTGAAGGATGCTACTGGGCAGTTGGAGGCAGTCGCCCTCCAACAACAACGGAGGGCGTAGGAGCGACGCTCACAACAACGAGCGGAGCGCCGGGTGGCTAAAGCACAGCAGGTTGGCACAGTAGGGGGCACAGGTGGTGCATCAGCCAGTCATCTCAGTCAGTCGACCCGTGGCACCTGGGTCTGCCCCGTGACCTCCTGCCAGCGGGCATTCGACACTTCACGTGGCCTCAGGTTGCACATAGCCTGGCACAAGCGTCGTGGTGACGTCACCGCCACTTAGTGGCGAATGGCGGTTGTTGTTGTATCTATGTGTGTGTCTATGTGTGTGTATATGTAGGTTATGAAAATTTGATGAAAAGAATAAAAATTTAATAAAATTTGGAAATTGCGTAATTATCCGAAATTATGGTAATTGGAGTAATTACGTGCATAGATTATGCTAATTCGAGAGATAATCGTATTGATTTATGCGCGCGTGTGTGCTTATCCTAATGCGAGCCTTCATGGTAATTAGGCCCCGCCTCGCTGACCAGGGTCCTATCCAATCGTGATAAGGCAATTCGTCGTATGGAGTTATGCAGGTGCTGTGAGCATGCCAGAGCCAACCCAGGGCTTCGTTGTTTCATTTCGTCTTAACGCTCGGCAATGCAATTATTCGCGCTTTAACATTTACCGAGTACGCATTGGCGTGTTCGCGTCTCAAGATGCAGATCTCAACGCAGGATTCGGCTCTCATGCATGCAACTTCGGAAAGAGACGCACGGCCGCTTCTGCGTTCATCAATTTTACTCCCGACCAAACTTCAGCTCCAGAAGCTGCAACTCTCGGCTTGGAATTCCAACGCAGTATCAACACAGCGTCATCAACGGCTGCGTTGATTCACCTTGGCGACGGCACATGTGACCCATTCCACCGCGATGCGCGAGCTCGCTTGGTGAGAGAGAGCGAGAGCGAGAGAGAGAGGAGAGAGTCGTTAAAGCATCCAGGCACGCTGTTCTAACAAAAACCTTAAGACTCTATTCTGAATGATTATACTTTGAATTGCCCACACAGTACTGCACTCATTATTGATCAAACGCAACCCTTAATGCCGTTCTTGTCACGTTGCTAACAGGGCAGCAGGCCGATTGATTATTACGCGATGATATTCATATGACGAGGCGATCGAACAATTATTATTTCCCAAAAAACGCAGGCGTCCGTCAGTAGGTCCGCCACGTCCGTCCGTGGATACTCCTGCAGGATTACGCAATTACAAAAACGAACGACTCGAACACTTCTAAGTGAACTCATCCACGCAGCTCAGCGGGCCCCCAGTGGCCGCCGTTAGCGGCGACTAGCTGGCGCCCTCGCCACGAGCCTCCCTGCACGTGTCGAGAATTCGGTTTGCTCCCCGCGGGGAGCGGTGGGGGCTCGTGAGCGTGGCGTGTGCGTGTGTGTGTACGTGTGTGTGTGTGTGCGTGTGTGTGTGTGCGTGTGTGTGTGTGCATGTGTACGTGTGTGTGTGTGTGTCACACGGACAGCGTGGCACTCCGCACGGGGCGGCCGCAGCTTCCGCCCGCGGCCGGCTGGAGGAGTCGGCTCCGCCGCCCGCCGTCGGCTCCGCGGTGATCCGTCCGCCGTCCCGGTTCCCGAGCCGCCGACCGGCCAATCGGCGAGTGTCGGCCGAGCCCGCGGGCCCTCTCGCTAGGAGCGACGCTTCTGCCTCTCGTGGTACGCTGGCACCCGGCGTGCCTCGACATTCTCAGCTGGCCACGCCGGGGGGCGGGTGGTCACCCCGGCCGGGGCCGGCCGCTAGCAGCACTCGGCGGCGGCTCGGCCCGGATCGACAGCTTGTTGAGCTCGCTGTTGCTCGTTGGACTGAACTGTCGAGGCGATGGTTGGGCTGCTCGTGTGTTCGTGCGTTCGTGTGTGCGTTCGCGTGTGTGTGTGTGTGTTCGTGTGTGTGCGTTCGTGTGTGTGTGTGTGCCAGTGTGTGTGACTGTGTGTCTAGTGGGGAGCGATAGTGTAGCGGTTAGCGCTACGCTGCGCTATGAACCTGGCGACCCGGGTTCGATTCCCGCTCACGGCCAACACCACCGGTGACGATTATCTGAACCGGTCCCGGGCCTCCCCTAGGTCAAATGAGTACCTGGTGCGGTGTGTAAAACATTGCCACTAGGGAGACAAAGGCGGTCGGGCGTGGAGCTGGCCACCCACCCCCTCGTGTACTGTTCCAGCCTTCATAGGTGATCGCTAACAGCACTTGCCCCTACAGTCTGTTAAGGCTACATGGGGGATCTTTATCTTTGTCTTTGTTCGTGTGTGTGTGTGTGTGCGTTCGTGTGTGTGTGCGTTCGTGTGTGTGTGTGTGGGTTCGTGTGTGTGCGTGTGTGTGTGTGTGTGCGTTCGTGTGTGTGTGTGCGTTCGTGTGTGTGTGTGTGCGTTCGTGTGTGTGTGTGCGTGTGTGTGTGTGCGTTCGTGTGTGTGTGTGCGTGTGTTCGTGCGTGTGTGTGCGTGTGTGTGTGTGTTCGTGTGTGTGTGTTCGTGTGTGTGTGTGTCATCCCATCAAGCCATCCTGCGTGTCCCCCCATCGATCACCGTCCCCTCCCCAAGGTATCCCTTCACCCGTGGGGCCACAGATGCCCCCCTCCCTCCCTGCAACATCATCGAGCAATTCCTCGCTCGGGGTTGAATTCCTTTCTCGTGCTGCGGGAAGACAAAGGCGGCCGGGAGGCTCTCTCTCTATGGAAGTTCCCCTCCCCTCTTGGTGAACCTGGAGGCTGTCCATCAGAGCGGTGTGTTTGTGAAATCATCCCCTGTCCATCTGGAGATTCCGCAGATAATCGCTAAACTTCTAGTGTAGTGGTACTTGTGTACTAGTAGTAGTACTAGTAGTACTACTACTAGTAGTAGTAATGTAGTAGTAGTGTACTACACTACTACTACAGTAGTACTACTGTAGTAGTAGTGTAGTAGTAGTTGTGTAGTACACTACTAGTAGTAGTAGTACTACTAGTAGTGTACTAGTAGTAGTGTAGTACACTACTAGTAGTAGTACTACTAGTAGTGTACTACACTACTAGTAGTGTAGTAGTAGTTGTGTAGTACTAGTAGTACTACTAGTAGTGTAGTAGTAGTTGTGTACTAGTTGTGTACTACTACACTACTACTACACTACTACTACACTAGTACTACTACACTAGTACTAGTAGTGTACTACACTACTACTAGTAGTACTAGTACTACTACAGTAGTACTACTACTAGTACTACTACTACACTACACTACTACTACACTACTAGTACTACTAGTAGTAGTGTAGCAGTAGTGTAGTACACTACTACTACAGTAGTACTACTACTAGTACTACACTACTACTACACTACTACTAGTAGTACTGTAGTAGTACTACTAGTAGTAGTACTACTACAGTACTACTAGTACTACACTACTACTACACTACTACTAGTAGTAGTGTAGTAGTACTACTACACAGTACTACTACTACACTACAACTACACGACTACTAGTACTACTACTACACTGCTACTACTAGTACTACTACTACTACACTACTAGTAGTACTACTGCACTACTACTACTACACTACTACCACACTACTACTACTACACTACTACTAGTACTATTACTACACTACTACTACACTACTACTAGTACTACTACACTACTACTACACTACTACTACACTACTACTAGTACTACTACACTACTACTACACTACTACTAGTACTACTACACTACTACTACACTACTACTAGTACTATTACTACACTACTACTACAACTACACTACTACACTACTACTACACTACTACTACACTACTACTACTACACTACTACTACAACTACACTACTACACTACTACTACACTACTACTACACTACTACTACTACACTACTACTACAACTACACTACTACTACACTACTACTACACTACTACTACTACACTACTACTACACTACTACAACACTACTACTAGTGTACTAGTACTACACTACTACTAGTACTACTACTACAACTACGACACTACTACACTACTACTACACTACTACTACACTACTAGTACTACACTACTACTACTACACTACTACTACACTACTAGTACTACAATACTACCACTACACTACTACTACACTACTACTACACTACTATTACTACACTACTACTACTACACTACTACTACTACACTACTAGTACTACACTACTACTAATACACTACTACTACACTACTAGTACTACATTACTACTACTACACTACTACTACACTACTACTACACTACTACTACACTACTACACTACTACTGCTACACTACTACTACACTACTACTACACTACTAGTACTACATTACTACTACTACACTACTACTACACTACTAGTACTACACTACTACTACACTACTACTACACTACTACTACTACACTACTACTACTACACTACTACTACTACACTACTACTAGTACCACTAGTACTAGTAGTAGTGTAGTAGTAGTGTAGTAGTAGTACTACTACACTATCACTACACTACTACTACACTACTACTACACTACTAGTACTACTACTACACTTCTACTACACTACTACTACACTACTACTAGTACTACTACTACACTACTACTACACTACTACTACCACTACTACTACTACACTACTAGTACTACTACTACACTACTACTACACTACTACTAGTACTACTACACTACTAGTACTACTACTACACTTCTACTACACTACTACTACACTACTACTAGTACTACTACTACACTACTACTACACTACTACTACACTACTACTACTACTACACTACTAGTACTACTACTACACTACTACTACACTACTACTAGTACTACTACACTACACTTCTACTACACTACTACTACACTACTACTAGTACTACTACTACTACACTACTACTACACTACTACTACACTACTACTACCACTACTACTACTACACTACTAGTACTACTACTACACTACTCCTACACTACTACTACACTACTACTAGTAGTAGTGTAGTAGTAGTGCTATTAGTACTGCTACTACAACTACTACTACTAGTACACTACTAGTAGACACTAGTAGTGTACTAGTAGTGTCTACTACTAGTACTAGTACTACTAGTAGTACTAGTACTACACTCGTACTAGTACTACTAGTACTAGTGTACTAGTACTACTAGTACACTAGTACTAGTGTACTAGTACTACTAGTAGTACTAGTACACTAGTACACTAGTACTAGTAGTACTACTAGTACTAGTGTACTAGTAGTACTACTAGTACACTAGTACTATTCGTAGTACTAGTGTACTAGTGTACTAGTAGTACACTAGTACACTAGTAGTACTAGTGTACTAGTAGTACACTAGTACACTAGTAGTACTAGTGTACTAGTACACTAGTACTACTAGTGTACTAGTACACTAGTAGTACTAGTACTACTAGTGTACTAGTGTACTACTAGTACTAGTAGTACTACTAGTACACTACTACTAGTACACTAGTAGTACTAGTACACTAGTACACTAGTACTAGTACTACTACTCATAGTACACGGCGTAGACGGTGGCCACGGCATAGAGGCCGTGCCGTGTGAGCGTGGCGCTCACCACGGTGTCCGTGGAGGGGTCCCAGAGGCAGCGAGACACAACACGGACAGCGCCCTCACAGGCCCGGCCGGCTGTCGCCTCCACTCCCTTCACTCCAACACCAACACTACCAACACCACCACTACCAACACCACTACCAACACCACCACTACCAACACCACCACCACCGCCACCACTGCCAACAGCACCACTACCGCCACCACCGTCACCACTGCCACTACCGCCAACAGCACCGCCACTACTACCACCAACAGCACCACCAACAGCACCACCACTACTACCACCAACAGCACCACCAACAGCACCACCACCACCGCCAATGTGGACCAGGACGGCCAATTTGAAACGAGAGACCTCCAGATCCTTCACCCTGGCCTTGATCACCTGCAGACAGAGACACGGAGACACGGATACACACACAGACACACTGTGACACTGTGACACACAGACACACACTGTGACACACAGAGACACACTGTGACACAGAGACACACAGAGACACACTGTGACACACAGTGACACACTGTGACACACAGAGACACACTGTGAGACTGTGACACACTGTGACACAGTGACACACAGTGACACAGTGTGACACTGACACACTGTGACACTGTGACACACAGAGACACACTGTGACACTGTGACACACAGACACACACAGTGACACACAGTGACACACTGTGACACAGAGACACACTGTGACACTGTGACACACAGACACACACTGTGACACACAGAGACACACTGTGACACAGAGACACACAGAGACACACTGTGACACACAGTGACACACTGTGACACACAGAGACACACTGTGACACTGTGACACACTATGACACAGTGACACACTGTGACACAGTGTGACACTGACACACTGTGACACTGTGACACACAGAGACACACTGTGACACTGTGACACACAGACACACAGTGACACACAGTGACACACTGTGACACAGAGACACACAGAGACACACTGTGACACTGTGACACACAGACACACACTGTGACACACAGAGACACACTGTGACACAGAGACACACAGAGACACACTGTGACACACAGTGACACACTGTGACACACAGAGACACACTGTGACACTGTGACACACTATGACACAGTGACACACTGTGACACAGTGTGACACTGACACACTGTGACACTGTGACACACAGAGACACACTGTGACACTGTGACACACAGACACACACAGTGACACACAGTGACACACTGTGACACTGTGACACACTGTGACACTGTGACATACACACTGTGACACACTGTGACACACTGTGTGTCACTGTGACACACACAGTGACACACACAGTGACACACACTGTGTCACAGTGTGTGACACACTGTGACACACTGTGACACACAGAGACACACTGTGACACTGTGACACACTGTGACACAGAGACACTGTGACACACAGACACACAGTGTCACAGTGTGTCACACTGTGACACACTGTGACACACTCTGTGACACACAGACACACACAGTGACACACAGTGACACACACTGTGACACACACAGTGACACACACTGTGACACACACAGTGACACTGACACACACAGTGACACACAGTGACACACACTGTGACACACACAGTGACACACACAGTGACACACACTGTGACACACACAATGATACACACACACAGTGACACACACAGTGTGACACACACAGTGACACACACAGTGACACACTGTGACACACAGCGACACTGTGACACTGTGACACAGAGACACACAGTGACACACTGTGACACACTGTGACACACAGTGACACACACAGTGACACACACTGTGAAACACACAGTGACACACACTGTGACACACACAGTGACACACACAGTGACACACACTGTGACACTGTGACACACACAGTGACACAGTGACACACTGTGACACACACAGTGTGACACACACTGTGACACTGTGACACACACAGTGACACAGTGACACACTGTGACACACACAGTGTGACACACACTGTGACACACACACTGTGACACACACAGTGACACACACTGTGACACACACAGTGACACAGTGACACACTGTGACACACACAGTGTGACACACACAGTGACACACACAGTGCCACACACTGTGACACACACTGTGACACACACAGTGACACACTCTGTGACACACAGTGACACACACTGTGACACACACAGTGACACACACAGTGACACAGTGACACACACACACTGTGACACACACACTGTGACACACACTGTGACATACACTGTGACACACAGTGACACACACAGTGTGACACACAGTGACACACACAGTGACACAGTGACACTCACTGTGACACAGTGACACACACAGTGACACACACACAGTGACACACACAGTGACACACACTGTGACACACAGTGACACACACAGTGTGACACATACAGTGACACACACAGTGACACACACTGTGACACAGTGACACACACAGTGACACACACAGTGTGACACACACAGTGACACACACAGTGACACACACTGTGACACACTGTGACACACAGACACACACAGACACACACTGTGACACACACAGTGACACACAGTGACACACTGTGACACTGTGACACACAGAGACACACTGACACACTGTGACACACAGAGACACACAGAGACACACTGTGACACTGTGACACAGTGACACACAGAGACACACTGTGACACTGTGACACAGAGACACACTGTGACACTGTGACACACAGAGACACACACTGTGACACACTGTGACACACACAGTGACACACACAATGTGACACACACTGTGTGTGACACACACTGTGACACACACAGTGACACACACAGTGACACACACAGTGTGACACACTGTGACACACACAGTGACACTGTGACACACACAGTGACACTGTGACACACACAGTGACACTGTGACACACACAGTGACACACACACTGTGACACACACAGTGACACAGTGACACACACAGTGACACACACACAGTGACACACACACAGTGTGACACACACAGTGACACACACAGTGACACACACACAGTGACACACACACACAGTGTCACAGTGTCACACACACACAGTGACACACACTGTGACACACACAGTGACACACACACAGTGACACACACAGTGACACACACTGTGACACACACAGTGACACACACAGTGACACACACACAGTGACACACACACAGTGATAAACAGAGTGACACACACACATACACAGTGACACACACAGTGACACACACAGTGACACACACACAGTGACACACACAGTGACACACACAGTGACACACACACATACTGTGACACGGCTGGTCACGTGGCGCTCACCTCGGACACGGTCTTGGAGATCTGTCGGCAGAGTTCGGGTTCGTATCGCTCGCTCACCAGGTAGCTGCTGAGCACGTCCAGGGCGATGAGACGTGCCGACAGTACGGGGAACACGCGGGGCGGAGCTGGGACACGGGGAGTGGGACACGGGGGTGGGACACGGGGGTGGGACAGGAGGGGTGGGACAGGGGGGGTGAGACAGGGGGGGGGGGGTGAGACAGGGGGGGGGGTGAGACAGGGGTGAGACACGGGGGGAGAGACACGGGAGAGAGACACGGGGTGAGACACGGGGGGAGAGACACGGGGGGTGAGACACGGGGGGTGAGAGACACGGGGGTGACACACGGGGGTGAGACACGGGGGAGAGAGACACGGGGTGGACACGGAGTGAGACACGGGGGGAGAGACACGAACAGAACTTGCCCCAACAGTCTGTTACAGGCGATATGTCTTTGTGTGAGTGAGTGAGTAGTGAGTGAGTGTATGAGTGAGTAGTGAGTGAGTAGTGAGTGAGTGAGTAGTGAGTGAGTAGTGAGTGAGTAGTGAGTGAGTGAGTAGTGAGTGAGTAGTGAGTGAGTGAGTAGTGAGTGAGTAGTGAGTGAGTAGTGAGTAGTGAGTGTGTGAGTAGTGAGTGAGTAGTGAGTGAGTAGTGTGTGAGTGAGTAGTGAGTGAGTAGTGAGTGAGTGTATGAGTGTGTCTATAAGTGTGTGAGTGTGTGTATGAGTGAGTGTGTGAGTGTATGAGTGTATGTATAAGTGTGTCTATAAGTGTGTGAGTGTGTGTATGAGTGAGTGTGTGTATGAGTGAGTGTGTGAGTGTATGAGTGAGGAGTGAGTGAGTAGTGAGTGTATGTATGAGTGTGTCTATAAGTGTGTGAGTGTGTGTATGGGTGAGTGTGTGTATGATGGTACCCAGGTGGTAGGTGTGTGTGTGTGATGGTACCCAGGTGGTAGGTGTGTGTGTGTGATGGTACCCAGGTGGTAGGTGTGTGTATGATGGTACCCAGGTGGTAGGTGTGTGTGTGTGATGGTACCCAGGTGGTAGGTGTGTGTGTATGATGGTACCCACGTGGTAGGTGTGTGTGTGTGTGATGGTACCCAGGTGGTAGGTGTGTGTGTGATGGTACCCAGGTGGTAGGTGTGTGTATGATGGTACCCAGGTGGTAGGTGTGTGTGTGTGTGTGATGGTACCCAGGTGGTAGGTGTGTGTGTGTGTGTGATGGTACCCAGGTGGTAGGTGTGTGTGTGTGTGATGGTACCCAGGTGGTAGGTGTGTGTGATGGTACCCAGGTGGTAGGTGTGTGTATGATGGTACCCAGCTGGTAGGTGTGTGTATGATGGTACCCAGGTGGTAGGTGTGTGTGTGATGGTACCCAGGTGGTAGGTGTGTGTGTGTGATGGTACCCAGGTGGTAGGTGTGTGTGTGATGGTACCCAGGTGGTAGGTGTGTGTATGATGGTACCCAGCTGGTAGGTGTGTGTATGATGGTACCAAGGTGGTAGGTGTGTGTGTGTGATGGTACCCAGGTGGTAGGTGTGTGTGTGATGGTACCCAGGTGGTAGGTGTGTGTGTGTATGATGGTACCCAGGTGGTAGGTGTGTGTATGATGGTACCCAGGTGGTAGGTGTGTGTGTGTGTGATGGTACCCAGGTGGTAGGTGTGTGTATGATGGTACCCAGGTGGTAGGTGTGTGTGTATGATGGTACCCAGGTGGTAGGTGTGTGTATGATGGTACCCAGGTGGTAGGTGTGTGTGTATGATGGTACCCAGGTGGTAGGTGTGTGTGTATGATGGTACCCAGGTGGTAGGTGTGTGTATGATGGTACCCAGGTGGTAGGTGTGTGTATGATGGTACCCACGTGGTAGGTGTGTGTATGATGGTACCCAGGTGGTAGGTGTGTGTGTGTGATGGTACCCAGGTGGTAGGTGTGTGTGTATGATGGTACCCAGGTGGTAGGTGTGTGTATGATGGTACCCAGGTGGTAGGTGTGTGTATGATGGTACCCAGGTGGTAGGTGTGTGTGTATGATGGTACCCAGGTGGTAGGTGTGTGTATGATGGTACCCACGTGGTAGGTGTGTGTGTGTGATGGTACCCAGGTGGTAGGTGTGTGTGTGTATGATGGTACCCAGCTGGTAGGTGTGTGTATGATGGTACCCAGGTGGTAGGTGTGTGTATGATGGTACCCAGGTGGTAGGTGTGTGTATGATGGTACCCAGGTGGTAGGTGTGTGTATGATGGTACCCAGGTGGTAGGTGTGTGTGTGATGGTACCCAGGTGGTAGATGTGTGTGTATGATGGTACCCAGGTGGTAGGTGTGTGTGTATGATGGTACCCAGGTGGTAGGTGTGTGTGTATGATGGTACCCAGGTGGTAGGTGTGTGTGTGTGATGGTACCCAGGTGGTAGGTGTGTGTGTGTGATGGTACCCAGGTGGTAGGTGTGTATGATGGTACCCAGGTGGTAGGTGTGTGTGTGATGGTACCCAGGTGGTAGGTGTGTGTGTGTGATGGTACCCAGGTGGTAGGTGTGTGTATGATGGTACCCAGGTGGTAGGTGTGTGTATGATGGTACCCAGGTGGTAGGTGTGTGTGTGATGGTACCCAGGTGGTAGGTGTGTGTATGATGGTACCCAGGTGGTAGGTGTGTGTGTATGATGGTACCCACGTGGTAGGTGTGTGTATGATGGTACCCAGGTGGTAGGTGTGTGTGTATGATGGTACCCAGGTGGTAGGTGTGTGCGTATGATGGTACCCAGGTGGTAGGTGTGTGTGTGTGATGGTACCCAGGTGGTAGGTGTGTGTGTGATGGTACCCAGGTGGTAGGTGTGTGTATGATGGTACCCAGGTGGTAGGTGTGTGTATGATGGTACCCAGCTGGTAGGTGTGTGTGTGTGATGGTACCCAGGTGGTAGGTGTGTGTGTGTGTGTGTATGATGGTACCCAGGTGGTAGGTGTGTGTGTATGATGGTACCCAGGTGGTAGGTGTGTGTGTATGATGGTACCCAGGTGGTAGGTGTGTGTATGATGGTACCCAGGTGGTAGGTGTGTGTGTGTGATGGTACCCAGGTGGTAGGTGTGTGTATGATGGTACCCAGGTGGTAGGTGTGTGTGTGATGGTACCCAGGTGGTAGGTGTGTGTGTGATGGTACCCAGGTGGTAGGTGTGTGTGATGGTACCCAGGTGGTAGGTGTGTGTATGATGGTACCCAGGTGGTAGGTGTGTGTATGATGGTACCCAGGTGGTAGGTGTATGTGATGGTACCCAGGTGGTAGGTGTGTGTGTGTGATGGTACCCAGGTGGTACGTGTGTGTGTGTATGATGGTACCCAGGTGGTAGGTGTGTGTGTGTATGATGGTACCCAGGTGGTAGGTGTGTGTGTGTATGATGGTACCCAGGTGGTACGTGTGTGTGTGATGGTACCCAGGTTGTAGGTGTGTGTGTGATGGTACCCAGGTGGTAGGTGTGTGTATGATGGTACCCAGGTGGTACGTGTGTGTGTGTATGATGGTAGCCAGGTGGTAGGTGTGTGTGTGTATGATGGTACCCAGGTGGTAGGTGTGTGTGTGTGATGGTACCCAGGTGGTAGGTGTGTGTGTGTGATGGTACCCAGGTGGTAGGTGTGTGTGTGTGTGTGATGGTACCCAGGTGGTAGGTGTGTGTATGATGGTACCCAGGTGGTAGGTGTGTGTATGATGGTACCCAGGTGGTAGGTGTGTGTGTGTGTGTGATGGTACCCAGGTGGTAGGTGTGTGTATGATGGTACCCAGGTGGTACGTGTGTGTGTGTATGATGGTAGCCAGGTGGTAGGTGTGTGTGTGTATGATGGTACCCAGGTGGTAGGTGTGTGTGTGTGATGGTACCCAGGTGGTAGGTGTGTGTGTGTGATGGTACCCAGGTGGTAGGTGTGTGTGTGTGTGTGATGGTACCCAGGTGGTAGGTGTGTGTATGATGGTACCCAGGTGGTAGGTGTGTGTATGATGGTACCCAGGTGGTAGGTGTTCTCCAGCTGAATGTGGCTGCGGCTCGAATCGTCATGGCAACCCGGCTCGTCCATGTACGAGACGGTGCTCATAGAACTACAGTCCAACACGAGCAGCAGCAGCAGCAGCATCAGCAGCAATGTCACAAGAGGTTGTGTAGCCTTTCTCATTGATTCTCTCTCTGTGTGTCTATGTGTGTGTCTCTGTGTGTCTATGTGTGTGTCTCTGTGTGTCTCTCTCTGTGTGTCTCTGTGTGTCTCTGTGTGTGTCTCTGTGGGTCTCTGTGTGTGTCTCTGTGTGTCTATGTGTGTGTCTCTGTGGGTCTCTGTGTGTGTCTCTGTGTGTGTCTCTGTGTGTCTCTGTGTGTGTCTATGTGTGTGTCTCTCTGTGTCTCTGTGTGTCTCTCTCTGTGTGTGTCTCTGTGGGTCTCTGTCTGTGTGTGTCTCTCTCTCTGAGTCTCTGTGTGTCTCTGTGTGTGTCTCTGTGTGTCTATGTGTGTGTCTCTGTGTGTCTATGTGTGTGTCTCTCTGTGTCTATGTGTGTGTCTCTGTGTGTCTATGTGTGTGTCTCTCTGTGTGTCTGTGTGTCTCTCTCTGTGTGTCTCTCTGTGTCTCTGTGTGTGTCTCTCTCTGTGTGTCTCTCTGTGTGTGTCTCTCTCTGTGTGTGTCTCTCTCTGTGTGTGTCTCTCTGTGTCTCTGTGTGTGTCTCTGTGTGTCTCTGTGGGTCTCTGTGTGTCTCTGTGTCTCTGTGGGTCTCTGTCTGTCTCTGTGTGTCTCTCTCTGTGTGTCTCCCTCTGTGTGTCTCTCTGTGTCTCTGTGTGTCTCTCTCTGTGTGTCTCTCTGTGTGTGTCTCTGTGTGTGTCTCTGTGTGTGTCTCTCTATGTGTCTCTCTCTGTGTGTCTCTGTGTGTCTCTGTGTGTCTCTATCTGTATGTCTCTCTCTGTGTGTCTCTCTCTGTGTCTCTCTGTGTGTCTCTGTGTGTCTCTCTGTGTCTCTATGTGTCTCTGTGTGTCTCTCTCTGTATGTCTCTCTGTGTGTCTCTGTGTGTCTCTCTGTGTGTCTCTCTCTGTGTGTCTCTCTCTGTGTGTCTCTGTGTGTCTCTCTCTCTGTGTCTGTCTCTCTGCGTCTCTGTGTGTCTCTCTCTGTGTGTCTCTGTGTGTCTCTCTGTGTGTCTCTCTGTGTGTCTCTGTGTCTCTGTGTGTCTCTCTCTGTGTGTCTCTCTCTGTGTGTCTCTCTCTGTGTGTCTCTGTGTGTCTCCGTGTGTATCTGTGTGTCTATGTTATTTGTCTCTCTCTGTGTGTCTCTGTGTGTCTCTTTGTGTTTCTGTGTGTGTCTATGTTGTGTGTGTCTCTCTGTGTGTCTTTGTGTCTCTCTCTGTGTGTCTCTGTGTGTCTCTCTGTGTGTCTATCTCTGTGTGTCTCTCTCTGTGTCTCTCTGTGTGTCTCTGTTGTCTCTCTCTCTCTGTGTCTCTGTGTGTCTCTGTGTGTGTCTGTGTGTCTCTGTGTGTCTCTGTGTGACTATATGTGTCTCTGTCTGTCTCTGTGTGTCTCTCTCTGTCTGTCTGTGTGTCTCTCTGCTGTGTGTCTCTGTGTGTCTCTGTATGTCTCTGTGTGTCTCTCTGTGTGTCTGTGTGTCTCTCTCTGTGTGTCTCTGTGTCTCTGTGTGTCTCTCTGTGTCTCTCTCTCTGTGTTTCTCTGCTGTGTGTCTCTGTGTGTCTCTGTGTGTCTCTCTCTGTCTGTCTGTGTGTCTCTCTCTGTGTCTCTGTCTCTCTCTGTGTGTCTATGTTGTGTGTCTCTCTCTGTGTGTCTCTGTGTGTCTCTCTCTGTCTGTCTCTGTGTGTCTCTCTCTCTGTCTGTCTGTGTGTCTCTCTCTGTGTCTCTCTGTGTGTCTCTCTCTCTCTCTGTGTGTCTATGTTGTGTGTCTCTCTCTGTGTGTCTCTCTCCCCGCGTCTCCCCGTGTCTCTCTCCCCGTGTCTCTCTCCCCGTGTCTCCGTGTCTCTCTCCCCATGTCTCTCTCCCTGCGTCTCTCCCCGCGTCTCTCTCCCCATGTCTCTCTCCCCGCGTCTCTCTCTCCCCGCGTCTCTCTCCCCATGTCTCTCTCCCCGTATCTCTCTCTCCCCGCGTCTCTCTCCCCGTGTCTCTCTCCCCATGTCTCTCTCCCCACGTCTCTCCCCGCGTCTCTCCCCGTGTCTCTCTCCCCGTGTCTCCGTGTCTCTCTCCCCGCGTCTCTCTCCCCGTGTCTCTCTCCCCGTGTCTCTCTCCCCGCGTCTCTCTCCCCGTGTCTCTCTCCCCACGTGTCCCACTCACTCCACGTTGCTTATCTCTCTCCCCGTGTCTCTCTCCCCGTGTCTCTCTCCCCGTGTCTCTCTCCCCGTGTCTCCGTGTCTCTCTCCCCGCATCTCTCTCCCCGCGTCTCTCTCCCCATGTCTCTCTCCCCATGTCTCTCTCCCCGTGTCTCTCTCCCCGCGTCTCTCTCCCCGTGTCTCTCTCCCCACGTGTCCCACTCACTCCACGTTGCTTATCTCTCTCCCCGTGTCTCTCTCCCCGTGTCTCTCTCCCCGTGTCTCTCTCCCCGTGTCTCTCTCCCCGTGTCTCCGTGTCTCTCTCCCCACATCTCTCTCCCCGCGTCTCTCTCCCCGTGTCTCTCTCCCCGTGTCTCTCTCCCCGTGTCTCTCTCCCCATGTCTCCGTGTCTCTCTCCCCGCGTGTCTCTCTCCCAGCGTGTCCCACTCACTCAACGTTGCGCGTCTCTCTCCCCGCGTCTCCCCCCACGTGTCTCTCCCATCGTGTCTCTCCCCCCGTGTCTCTCCCCGTGTCTCTCCCCGTGTCTCTCTCCCCGCGTCTCTCTCCCCGTGTCTCCGTGTCGCTCCCCTCGCGTCTTTCCCCCCGCGTCTCTCCCCCCGCATCTCTCTCCCCGCGTGTCTCTCCCCGTGTCTCTCTCCATGTCTCTCTCCGTGTCTCTCTCCCCGTGTCTCTCTCCCCGTGTCTCCCCCCGTGTCTCTCTCCGTGTCTCTCTCCCCGTGTCTCTCTCCGCGTGTCTCCCCGTGTCTCTCTCCCCGTGTCTCTCTCCCCGTGTCTCTCTCCCCGTGTCTCTCTCCCCGTGTCTCTCTCCCCGTGTCTCTGTGTGTCTCTCTCTGTCTGTCTCTGTGTGTCTCTCTCTCTGTGTGTCTCTGTCTCTCTCTGTGTGTTTATGTTGTGTGTCTCTCTCTGTGTGTCTCTCTCCCCGCGTCTCCCCGTGTCTCTCTCCCCGTGTCTCTCTCCCCGCGTCTCTCTCCCCGTGTCTCCGTGTCTCTCTCCCCATGTCTCTCTCCCTGCGTCTCTCCCCGCGTCTCTCTCCCCATGTCTCTCTCCCCGCGTCTCTCTCTCCCCGCGTCTCTCTCCCCATGTCTCTCTCCCCGTATCTCTCTCTCCCCGCGTCTCTCTCCCCGTGTCTCTCTCCCCATGTCTCTCTCCCCACGTCTCTCCCCGCGTCTCTCCCCGTGTCTCTCTCCCCGTGTCTCCGTGTCTCTCTCCCCGCGTCTCTCTCCCCGTGTCTCTCTCCCCGTGTCTCTCTCCCCGCGTCTCTCTCCCCGTGTCTCTCTCCCCACGTGTCCCACTCACTCCACGTTGCTTATCTCTCTCCCCGTGTCTCTCTCCCCGTGTCTCTCTCCCCGTGTCTCTCTCCCCGTGTCTCTCTCCCCGTGTTTCCGTGTCTCTCTCCCCGCATCTCTCTCCCCGCGTCTCTCTCCCCATGTCTCTCTCCCCGTGTCTCTCTCCCCGTGTCTCTCTCCCCATGTCTCTCTCCCCGTGTCTCTCCCCACGTGTCTCTCTCCCCGCGTGTCCCACTCACTCAACGTTGCGCGTCTCTCTCCCCGTGTCTCTCTCCCCGCGTCTCTCTCCCCGCGTCTCTCTCCCCGCGTCTCTCTCCCCGCGTCTCTCTCCCCGCGTCTCCCCCCACGTGTCTCTCCCATCGTGTCTCTCCCCCCGTGTCTCTCCCCGTGTCTCTCCCCGTGTCTCTCTCCCCGCGTCTCTCTCCCCGCGTCTCTCCCCCCGTGTCTCTCCTGCCGTGTCTCTCCCCCCGTGTCTCTCCCCCCGTGTCTCTCCCCCGTGTCTCTCCCCCCGTGTCTCCCCCCCGTGTCTCTCCCCCCGCGTCTCTCCCCCCGCGTCTCTCCCCCCGCGTCTCTCCCCCCGCGTCTCTCCCCCCGTGTCTCTCCCCCGTGTCTCTCTCCCCGCGTCTCTCTCCCCGTGTCTCCGTCTCTCTCTCCCCGCGTCTCTCTCCCCGCGTCTCTCTCCCCGCGTCTCTCCCCGTGTCTCTCTCCCCGTGTCTCTCTTCCCGCGTCTCTCTCCCCGTGTCTCCGTGTCTCTCTCCCCGCGTCTCTCTCTCCGCGTCTCTCTCCCCGCGTCTCTCCCCTCGTGTCTCTCCCCGTGTCTCTCTCCCCGTGTGTCTCTCCCCGTGTCTCTCCCCCATGTCTCTCTCCCCGTGTCTCTCTCCCCGCGTCTCTCTCCCCGTGTCTCTCTCCCCGCGTCTCTCTCCCCACGTCTCTCTCCCCGTGTCTCCGTGTCTCTCTCCCCGCGTCTCTCCCCCCGCGTCTCTCCCCGCGTCTCTCCCCGTGTCTCCGTGTCTCTCCCCCCGCGTCTCTCCCCCCGCGTCTCTCCCCCCGCGTCTCTCTCCCCGCGTGTCTCTCCCCGTGTCTCTCTCCCCGTGTCTCTCTCCCCGTGTCTCCCCCAGTGTCTCTCTCGGTGTCTCTCTCCCCGTGTCTCTCTCCGCGTGTTTCCCCGTGTCTCTCTCCCCGTGTCTCTCTCCCCGCGTCTCTCTCCCCACGTCTCTCTCCCCGTGTCTCCGTGTTTCTCCCCCCGCGTCTCTCCCCCCGCGTCTCTCCCCCCGCGTCTCTCTCCCCGTGTCTCTCTCCCCGTGTCTCTCTCCCCGTGTCTCCCCCAGTGTCTCTCTCCGTGTCTCTCTCCCCGTGTCTCTCTCCGCGTGTCTCCCCGTGGCTCTCTCCCCGTGTCTCTCTCCCCGTGTCTCTCTCCCCGTGTCTCTCTCCCCGTGTCTCTCTCCCCGTGCCTCTCTCCCCGTGTCTCTCTCCCCCGTGTCTCTCTCCCCGTGTCTCTCTCCCCACGTGTCTCTCCCCGTGTCTCTCTCCCCGTGTCTCTCTCCCCACGTGTCTCTCCCCGTGTCTCTCTCCCCGTGTCTCTCTCCCCGCGTGTCCCACTCACTCCACGTTGTGCGTCTCTCTCCCCGCGTCTCTCTCCCCGTGTCTCTCTCCCCGTGTCTCTCTCCCCGTGTCTCTCTCCCCGTGTCTCTCTCCCCGTGTCTCTCTCCCCGCGTGTCCCACTCACTCCACGTTGCGTGTCTCTCTCCCCATGTCTCTCTCCCCACGTGTCTCCGTGTCTCTCTCCCTGTCTCTCTCCCCTTGTCTCTCTCCCCGTGTCTCTCCCCGTGTATCTCTCCCCGTGTGTCGCTCCCCGTGTGTCTCTCCCCGTGTCTCTCTCCCCGCGTGTCTCTCCCCGTGTCTCTCTCCCCGTGTCTCTCTCCCCGTGTCTCTCTCCCCGCGTGTCCCACTCACTCCACGTTGCGTGTCTCTCTCCGCGTGTCTCCGTGTCTCTCTCCCCGTGTCTCTCTCCCCGTGTCTCTCCCCCGTGTCTCTCTCCCCGTGTCTCTCTCCCCGTGTCTCCGTGTTTCTCTCCCCGTGTCTCTCTCCCCGTGTCTCTCTCCCTGCGTGTCTCCGTGTCTCTCTCCCCGCGTGTCTCCGTGTCTCTCTCCCCGTGTCTCTCTCCCCGTGTCTCTCTCCCCGCGTGTCTCCGTGTCTCTCTCCCCGCGTGTCTCCGTGTCTCTCTCCCCGTGTCTCTCTCCCCGTGTCTCTCTCCCCGTGTCTCTCTCCCCGTGTCTCTCCCCCCGCGTGTCCCACTCACTCCACGTTGCGTGTCTCTCTCCGCGTGTCTCCGTGTCTCTCTCCCCGTGTCTCTCTCCCCGTGTCTCTCTCCCCGTGTCTCTCTCCCCGTGTCTCTCTCCCCGCGTGTCCCACTCACTCCACGTTGCGTGTCTCTCCCCGCGTGTCTCCGTGTCTCTCTCCCCGCGTCTCTCCGTGTCTCTCTCCCCGTGTCTCTCTCCCCGTGTCTCTCTCCCCGTGTCTCTCTCCCCGCGTGTCCCACTCATTCCACGTTGCGTGTCTCTCCCCGCGTGTCTCCGTGTCTCCGTGTCTCTCCCCGCGTGTCTCTCTTCCCACGTGTCCCACTCACTCCACGTTGCGTGTCTCTCTCCGCGTGTCTCCGTGTCTCTCTCCCCGTGTCTCTCTCCGCGTGTCTCCGTGTCTCCGTGTCTCTCTCCCCGTGTCTCTCTCCCCGCGTGTCCCACTCACTCCACGTTGCGTGTCTCTCTCCGCGTGTCTCCGTGTCTCCGTGTCTCCGCGCTCTGTGTAGACGAGGACAAACTCCCGCGCCTCCTCAGCAGCCTCGCTGCCCTGTCTCTCATCACGTGCTCCGACATCGCTAGACAACATCAACAACAACATCACCACCATCAACATCACCACCTTCAACAACATCATCACCACCATCACCACCACCACCATCATCACCATCATCATCACCATCATCATCACCACCATCATCACCATCATTAATATCAACATCACCACCTTCAACATCACCAACATCACCACCACCATCACCACCACCATCACCATCATCACCATCACCACCACCATCACCACCACCATCATCACCATCACCATCATCATAACCACCATCACCACGATCATTAATATCAACATCACCACCTTCAACATCACCAACATCAAGAACATCACCACCATCACCACCACCACCATCATCACTATCATCGTCACCATCATCATCACCACCATCAACATCACCAACATCAACACCATCATCACCACCATCATCATCACCACCACCATCATCACCATCATTAATATCAACATCACCACCATCAACATTCACACCATCATCATCACCACCATCAACATCACCACCATCAACAACACCATCACCACCATCAATATCAACACCAACATCCTTACCACCACCATCATCATCACCATCATTAACATCAACATCACCACCATCAACATCACCATCAGCATCACCACCATTATCATCATCACCACCATCAACATCACCATCAACATCACCACCATCACCACCATCAACATCACCACCATCAACATCACCACCATCAACATCACCACCATCAACATCACCACCATCAACATCATCATCAACATCATCATCAGCAGCAGCAATATCCTCATCATTACCATCATCACCACCACCATCATCATCATTAACGTCATCATAATCAGCAACATCACCATCATCAACATCACCACCATCATCAGCAACATCATCATTAACATCATCATCATCAGCAGCAGCGTGGTGAGGAGTTAACCTGGTGAGAAGTGAGTGGTGAGTGGTGAGTGAGTGGTGAGTGAGTGGTGAGTGGTGAGTGAGTGGTGAGTGAGTCGCGAGTGAGTAGTGAGTAGTGAGTGAGTGGTGAGTGGTGAGTGAGTGGTGAGTGAGTGAGTGGTGAGTGAGTGGTGAGTGAGTCGCGAGTGAGTAGTGAGTAGTGAGTGAGTGGTGAGTGAGTGGTGAGTGGTGAGTGAGTAGTGTGTGGTGAGTGAGTGGTGAGTGAGTAGTGTGTGGTGAGTGAGTGGTGAGTGAGTGAGTGAGTGGTGAGTGAGTGAGTAGTGTGTGGTGAGTGAGTGGTGAGTGAGTAGTGTGTGGTGAGTGAGTAGTGAGTGGTGAGTGAGTGGTGAGTGAGTAGTGTGTGGTGAGTGAGTAGTGAGTGGTGAGTGAGTGAGTGGTGAGTGAGTGAGTAGTGTGTGGTGAGTGAGTGGTGAGTGAGTAGTGTGTGGTGAGTGAGTAGTGAGTGGTGAGTGAGTGGTGAGTGAGTAGTGTGTGGTGAGTGAGTAGTGAGTGGTGAGTGAGTGAGTGAGTGGTGAGTGAGTGAGTGAGTGGTGAGTGAGTGGTGAGTGAGTAGTGTGTGGTGAGTGAGTAGTGAGTGGTGAGTGAGTAGTGAGTGGTGAGTGAGTAGTGAGTGGTGAATTTGTGGTGAGTGGTAAGTGAGTAGTGAGTGGTGAGTGAGTGGTGAGTGAGTGAGTAGTGAGTGGTGAGTGAGTGGTGAGTGAGTGGTGAGTGAGTAGTGAGTGGTGAGTGAGTGGTGGTGAGTAGTGAGTGGTGAGTGAGTGGTGGTGACTAGATTACCTGGTGGTGAGTGGTGGTGAGTAGTGGTGAGTAGCAAGTGGTGAGTGAGTAGACTACCTAGTGGTGGTGAGTAGTGGTGAGTGGTGGTGAGTAGTGGTGAGTGAGTAGTCTACCTGGTGGTGAGTAGTGGTGAGTAGTGGTGAGTGAGTAGACTACCTGGTGGTGAGTAGTGGTGAGTAGTGGTGAGTGAGTAGACTACCTGGTGGTGAGTAGTGGTGAGTAGTGGTGAGTGAGTAGACTACCTGGTGGTGAGTAGTGGTGAGTGAGTAGAGTACCTGGTGGTGAGTAGTGGTGAGTAGTGGTGAGTGAGTAGACTACCTGGTGGTGAGTAGTAGTGAGTAGTGGTGAGTAGTGGTGAGTGAGTAGAGTACCTGGTGGTGAGTAGTGGTGAGTAGTGGTGAGTGAGTAGACTACCTGGTGGTGAGTAGTGGTGAGCTGTGGTGAGTAGTGGTGAGTGAGTAGACTACCTGGTGGTGAGTAGTGGTGAGTGGTGGTGAGCTGTGGTGAGTAGTGGTGAGTAGTGGTGAGTGAGTAGACTACCTGGTGGTGAGTAGTGGTGAGCTGTGGTGAGTAGTGGTGAGCTGTGGTGAGTAGTGGTGAGTGAGTAGAGTACCTGGTGGTGAGTGGTGGTGAGTAGTGGTGAGAAGTGGTGAGTGTGGTGAGTAGTGGTGAGTAGTGGTGAGTGAGTAGAGTACTTGGTGGTGAGTGGTGGTGAGTAGTGGTGAGTAGTGGTGAGTGAGTAGAGTACCTGGTGGTGAGTAGTGGTGAGTAGTGGTGAGTAGTGGTGAGTGAGTAGAGTACCTGGTGGTGAGTAGTGGTGAGTGGTGGTGAGTAGTGGTGAGTAGTGGTGAGTGAGTAGAGTACCTGGTGGTGAGTAGTGGTGAGTGGTGGTGAGTGAGTAGACTACCTGGTGGTGAGTGGTGGTGAGTAGTGGTGAGTGAGTAGAGAACCTGGTGGTGAGTAGTGGTGAGTGGTGGTGAGTGAGTAGACTACCTGGTGGTGAGTGGTGGTGAGTAGTGGTGAGTAGTGGTGAGTGGTGGTGAGTGGTGGTGAGTAGTGGTGAGTGAGTAGACTACCTGGTGGTGAGTAGTGGTGGTGAGTAGTGGTGAGTAGTGGTGAGTGAGTAGACTACCTGGTGGTGAGTGGTGGTGAGTGGTGGTGAGTAGTGGTGAGTAGTGGTGAGTGAGTAGACTACCTGGTGGTGAGTAGTGGTGGTGAGTAGTGGTGAGTAGTGGTGAGTGGTGGTGAGTGAGTAGACTACCTGGTGGGAGTAGTGGTGAGCTCTGGTGAGTAGTGGTGAGTAGTGGTGAGTAGTGGTGAGTGAGTAGACTACCTGGTGGTGAGTAGTGGTGAGTAGTGGTGAGTGAGGAGAGTACCTGGTGGTGAGTAGTGGTGAGTGAGTAGAGTACCTGGTGGTGAGTAGTGGTGAGTAGTGGTGAGTAGTGGTGAGTGAGTAGAGTACCTGGTCGTGAGTAGTGGTGAGTAGTGGTGAGTAAGTAGACTACCTGGTGGTGAGTAGTGGTGAGTAGTGATGAGTGGTGGTGAGTGGTGGTGAGTAGTGGTGAGTGAGTAAACTACCTGATGGTGAGTAGTGGTGAGTGAGTAGACTACCTGGTGGTGAGTAGTGGTGAGTAGTGGTGAGTGGTGGTGAGTAGTGGTGAGTGGTGGTGAGTAGTGGTGAGTGGTGGTGAGTGGTGGTGAGTAGTGGTGAGCTGTGGTGAGTAGTGGTGAGTAGTGGTGAGTGAGTAAACTACCTGGTGGTGATTAGTGGTGAGTGGTGGTGAGTGAGTAGACTACCTGGTGGTGAGTAGTGGTGAGTGGTGGTGAGTAGTTTTGAGTAGTGGTGAGCTGTGGTGAGTAGTGGTGAGTAGTGGTGAGTGAGTAGACTACCTGGTGGTGAGTAGTGGTGGTGAGTAGTGGTGAGTGGTGGTGAGTAGTGGTGAGCTGTGTTGAGTAGTGGTGAGTGGTGGTGAGTAGTGGTGAGCTGTGGTGAGTAGTGGTGAGTAGTGGTGAGTGAGTAGACTACCTGGTGGTGAGTAGTGGTGGTGAGTAGTGGTGAGTGGTGGTGAGTAGTGGTGAGCTGTGGTGAGTAGTGGTGAGCTGTGGTGAGTGAGTAGAGTACCTGGTGGTGAGTAGTGGTGAGTGGTGGTGAGTAGTGGTGAGTGAGTAGTGGTGAGTGGTGGTGAGTAGTGGTGAGTGGTGGTGAGTAGTGGTGAGCGGTGGTGAGTAGTGGTGAGTAGTGGTGAGTGGTGGTGAGTAGTGGTGAGTGGTGGTGAGTGGTGGTGAGTAGTGGTGAGTGGTGGTGAGCTGTGGTGAGTAGTGGTGAGTAGTGGTGAGCTGTGGTGAGTGAGTAGAGTACCTGGTGGTGAGTAGTGGTGAGTGGTGGTGAGTAGTGGTGAGTGAGTAGTGGTGAGTGGTGGTGAGTAGTGGTGAGTGGTGGTGAGTAGTGGTGAGCTGTGGTGAGTAGTGGTGAGTGGTGGTGAGTAGTGGTGAGTAGTGGTGAGTGGTGGTGAGCTGTGGTGAGTAGTGGTGAGCTGTGGTG
Organism: Petromyzon marinus; assembly: GCF_010993605.1. Classification (NCBI taxonomy): domain Eukaryota; kingdom Metazoa; phylum Chordata; class Hyperoartia; order Petromyzontiformes; family Petromyzontidae; genus Petromyzon; species Petromyzon marinus. Next base: position 36,833 of record NW_022638246.1, read on the forward strand.
AGTAGTGGTGAGTAGTGGTGAGCTGTGGTGAGTAGTGGTGAGTGGTGGTGAGTAGTGGTGAGTAGTGGTGAGTGGTGGTGAGTAGTGGTGAGTAGTGGTGAGTGGTGAGTGAGTAGTGGTGAGTGGTGGTGAGCAGTGGTGAGTAGTGGTGAGTAGTGGTGAGTGGTGGTGAGTAGTGGTGAGTGGTGGTGAGTAGTGGTGAGTAGTGGTGAGTGGTGGTGAGTAGTGGTGAGTAGTGGTGAGTAGTGGTGAGTGGTGAGTGAGTAGTGGTGAGTGGTGGTGAGTAGTGGTGAGTGAGTAGACTACCTGGTGGTGAGTAGTGGTGGTGAGCTGTGGTGAGTAGTGGTGAGTAGTGGTGAGTAGTGGTGAGTAGTAGTGGTGAGTAGTGGTGAGTGGTGGTGAGTGGTGGTGAGTAGTGGTGAGTGGTGGTGAGTGGTGGTGAGTAGTAGTGGTGAGTAGTGGTGAGTAGTGGTGAGTGGTGGTGAGTGGTGGTGAGTAGTGGTGAGTAGTGGTGAGTGGTGGTGAGTAGTGGTGAGTAGTGGTGAGTGGTGGTGAGTGGTGGTGAGTAGTGGTGAGTGGTGGTGAGTGGTGGTGAGTAGTGGTGAGCTGTGGTGAGTAGTGGTGAGTGGTGGTGAGTAGTGGTGAGTAGTGGTGAGCTGTGGTGAGTGAGTAGAGTACCTGGTGGTGAGTAGTGGTGAGTGGTGGTGAGTGGTGGTGAGTAGTGGTGAGCTGTGGTGAGTGAGTAGAGTACCTGGTGGTGAGTGGTGGTGAGTGGTGGTGAGTGGTGGTGAGTGTGGTGAGTAGTGGTGAGTAGTGGTGAGTAGTGGTGAGTGGTGGTGAGTGGTGGTGAGTAGTGGTGAGCTGTGGTGAGTAGTGGTGAGTGGTGGTGAGTAGTGGTGAGTAGTGGTGAGCTGTGGTGAGTGAGTAGAGTACCTGGTGGTGAGTAGTGGTGAGTGGTGGTGAGTGGTGGTGAGTAGTGGTGAGCTGTGGTGAGTGAGTAGAGTACCTGGTGGTGAGTGGTGGTGAGTGGTGGTGAGTGGTGGTGAGTGTGGTGAGTAGTGGTGAGTGGTGGTGAGTGTGGTGAGTAGTGGTGAGTAGTGGTGAGTGGTGGTGAGTAGTGGTGAGTAGTGGTGAGTGGTGGTGAGTAGTGGTGAGTAGTGGTGAGTAGTGGTGAGTGGTGGTGAGTGGTGGTGAGTGGTGGTGAGTGGTGGTGAGTAGTGGTGAGTAGTGGTGAGCTGTGGTGACGATGCCGTCTTCCGCCAGACCGCTGGGCTGCGTAGCAACACCAGACGCCGCGTCTCCATGGCAACGGGGCCACGCCCCCTCCCTCTATGAAGTGGCTTCGCCAAACGCCCTCAGGGCATCTTTTTGCTTTGCTCGCCGCCACAAGCAAGCGGTAGTGAAGCCTTGAGGGCAGTTAGCGCATCTGTTTTTGTCTCTCTAACAGAATGTCATTCGAAATGAGCTTAAACTTTAACACAAATCATTGACGAGCTGTTCCGTTCGGTTTATTTTATTCAACGACAAAATATTTAATACAACAAAATATTTTAATATAACGAACAAAACATTAACTATAGCAAGAACATATTTAATTTAACAGCAAAATATTTAATTTAACAACAAAATATTTAATATAACAAAACATTTAATACAACAAACATAATATTTAATATAACAAAATGGGTCTCTGTGAGGTGAGTCTATGGGTCTCTGTGTGGTGAGTCTGTGGGTTCTCTGTGTGGTGAGTCTGTGGGTCTCTGTGGTGAGTCTATGGGTCTCTATGTGGTGAGTCTATGGGCCTTTGTGTGGTGAGTCTATGGGTCTCTGTGTGGTGAGTCTGTGTGTCTCTGTGTGGTGAGTCTATGGGTCTCTGTGTGGTGAGTCTGTGGGTCTCTGTGTGGTGAGTCTATGGGTCTCTGTGTGGTGAGTCTATGGGTCTCTGTGTGGTGAGTCTATGGGTCTCTGTGTGGTGAGTCTATGGGTCTGTGTGGTGAGTCTGTGGGTCTCTGTGTGAGTGAGTCTATGGGTCTCTCTGTGAGTCTATGGGTGTCTGTGCGAGTGAGTCTGTGGGTCTCTGTGCGAGTGAGTCTATGGGTCTCTGTGTGAGTGAGTCTATGGGTCTCTGTGTGAGTGAGTCTATGGGTCTCTGTGTGAGTCTATGGGTCTCTGTGTGAGTGAGTCTATGGGTCTCTGTGTGAGTGAATCTATGGGTCTCTGTGTGGTGAGTCTATGGGTCTCTGTGTGGTGAGTCTATGGGTCTCTGTGTGGTGAGTCTATGGGTCTGTGTGGTGAGTCTGTGGGTCTCTGTGTGAGTGAGTCTATGGGTCTCTGTGTGAGTCTATGGCTCTCTCTGTGTGAGTCTGTGGGTCTCTGTGTGGTGAGTCTGTGGGTCTCTGTGTGGTGAGTCTATGGGTCTCTGTGTGGTGAGTCTATGGGTCTCTGTGTGGTGAGTCTGTGGGTATCTGTGTGGTGAGTCTGTGGGTCTCTGTGTGGTGAGTCTATGGGTCTCTGTGTGGTGAGTCTGTGGGTATCTGTGTGGTGAGTCTGTGGGTCTCTGGTGAGTCTGTGGGTCTCTGTGTGGTGAGTCTGTAGGTCTCTATGAGTCTGTGGGTCTCTGAGTCCATAAATACTGATTCAATTGTATACGTACGCGATGACGTCACCGCGCCGGTACGCGATGACGTCACGCGCACAACTCGCTGTTAAAGCTGTGCGCGATGACGTCGCCTTGAGACCCGTTGTGCTTGATTACGTCACTGCGCTGGTACGTGGTGACGTTGACACGCACGACCAACCCCCTCTGTGATCGTGACGTGATCACGCATAGTCCCATCCTCCTGCGACAGCGACGTCACCACGCACTCTCTCCGCGGAATGACGTCACCACGCACTGTCATCGCGAGTACGTCACCACGCACTGTCACCGCGGGAGCGACGTCACCACGCACTCACCCCCTCCGCGAGAATGACGTCACCACGCACTCAACCGCGCTAGCAACGTCACCACGCACTCACCCCCTCCGCGCGGCGACGTCACCACGCACTTACCCCCTCCGCGCGAGCGACGTCACCACGCAACTCTCTGCGCGAGCCTCGTCACCACGCACTCTCACCGCGCGAGCGACGTCACCACGCACTCACCCCCCTCCGCGCGAGCGACGTCACCACGCACTCTCAACCGCGCGTTTAACGTCACCACGCACGTTACGCGGTGACGTCACGATCCCCGCTCTCCCTCCCTCCGTCTCTCTGCTGTTTCCCGCCCACTCGCCTCTCGCCCTTTCTCTCCTCCCGCTCGCGTCTCCCGCCGCCTCTCGCTCCTCCTCCTCCACCTCGTGGTGGTTGTTGTAGTCCACCTCTTTGTGCGTGTAGTGGTGGTGGTTGTAGTTGTTGTTGTAGTAGTTGTTGTTGTTGTAGTTTACCTCAGACGATGTCGGCCATCAAATGTCTGAACCCCAAGGCGGAGGTGGCCCGGGCACAAGCGGCGCTCGCCGTGAACGTGAGCGCCGCGCGCGGCCTCCAAGACGTCTTGAGGAGCAATCTCGGGCCTAAGGGAACCCTTAAGATGTGAGTGGCTCACTCGCCATCACTCACCGCCTCACTCACCACTACACTCACCACTACACTCACCATCACACTCACCATCACACTCACCACTACACTCGCTTCACTCACCATCACTCACCACTACACTCACCTCACCGCTATACTCACCATCACTCACCATCACTCTCACCACTACACTCACCATCACTCACCATCACACTCACCATCACTCACCACCTCACTCACCACTACACTCACCACCACACTCACCACCACACTCACCACTACACTCACCACTACACTCACCATCACTCACCACCTCACTCACCAACAGTCACCATCACTCACCATCACTCACCACTACACTCACCACTATACTCACCATCACTCACCATCACTCACCACTACACTCACCAACAGTCACCACTACACTCACCAACAGTCACCATCACTCACCAACAGTCACCACTACACTCACCATCACTCACCACTACACTCACCTCTACACTCACCATCACTCACCACTACACTCACCATCACCACTACTCTCACCCATCACCACGACTACCATCACCACGACTACCATCACCACCTCACCCATCACCACGACTATCACCACAACTACCATCACCACCTCACCCATCACCACGACTACCATCACCACAACTACCATCACCACGACTACCATCACCACCTCACCCATCACCACGACTACCATCACCACAACTACCATCACCACGACTACCATCACCACGACTACCATCACCACAACTACCATCACCACCTCACCCATCACCACAACTACCATCACCACGACTACCATCACCACCTCACTCACCCATCACCACAACTACCATCACCATGACTACCATCACCACAACTACCATCACTACCATCACCATGACTACCATCACCACGACCGTTCTCTCTCTCGCTGTCACCTCCCTTCATCCCTCCCATCCCTCCTCGTTTCCTTCTCTCTGTCATTCCTCTATTCATTCCTCTTGAGTATTCATTCCTCCATTCATTCATTCCCCTCTTTGTCATCTCTCCTACCCCTCCCCTCGTTTCATTCATTTACCCACTCATCAACTCATTCACCCCACCCATCAACTCATTCACCCACCCATCAACTCATTCACCCCACCCATCAACTCATTCACCCACCCACCAACTCATTCACCCCACCCATCAACTCATTCACCCACGCATCAACTCATTCACCCCACCCATCAACTCATTCACCCACCCATCAACTCATTCACCACACCCATTCATTCACCCACCCATCAACTCATTCACCCACCCATCAACTCATTCACCCACCCATCACCTCATTCACCCCACCCATTCATTCACCCAACCATCAACTCATTCACCCCACCCATTCATTCACCCACCCATCAACTCATTCACCCACCCATCATGATGATAGCTTACCGGTGAAATCTCCACTCACGTGGTGGTGTATTATGATTATTAAACCTGCGTTTCATTCAATCATTCCCTCCTTCATTCTCCCCAACCCATCAACTCATTCACCCCACCCCATGGTCATACAGACCAACGGGTCTGTAGACCACGTGGGGCTCACAGCCGCATGGCCCAACCGCCTCCCCATTGGCCACCGCGGCGGTCACGTGCCCGGGGGAGGGGGGTGCCCGCCAGCCAATGGGGAGGCCGCGCCGCGCCCATCCGCTGTGGGAATTCCAAAATCTGCGCCCCGCGAGAAGCTTCCAGAAGCCGCTTCTGGGCGAGGCGCCGGGAGCGAAACGTCGCCGCCAAGGCCACGTGGGGGGGGGGGAGGGGGCATAGTCGCTCAGTGGTCGATTAAGTCACTCAGTGGTTGATTCCAGTCACTCAGTCATTAAGTCACTCAGTGGTTGAGTCAGTCATTAAGTCACTCAGTCATTAAGTTACTCAGTCATTAAGTCACTCAGTGGTTGATTCAGTCACTCAGTCATTAAGTCACTCACTGGTTGATTCAGTCACTCAGTCATTAAGTCACTCAGTCATTAAGTCACTCAGTGGTTGATTCAGTCACTCAGTCATTAAGTCACTCACTGGTTGATTCAGTCACTCAGTCATTAAGTCACTCACTGGTTGATTCAGTCACTCAGTCATTAAGTCACTCAGTGGTTGATTCAGTCACTCAGTCATTAAGTCACTCACTGGTTGATTCAGTCACTCGGTCATTAAGTCACTCACTGGTTGATTCAGTCACTCGGTCATTAAGTCACTCAGTGGTTGATTTAGTCACTCAGTCATTAAGTCACTCAGTCATTAAGTCACTCAGTGGTTGATTCAGTCACTTAGTCATTAAGTCACTCACTGGTTGATTCAGTCACTCAGTCATTAAGTCACTCAGTCATTCAGTCACTCAGTCATTAAGTCACTCAGTCATTAAGTCACTCAGTGGTTGATTCAGTCACTCAGTCATTAAGTCACTGGTTGATTCAGTCAGTCATTAAGTCACTCAGTGGTTGATTCAGTCATTAAGTCACTCAGTGGTTGATTCAGTCACTCAGTCATTAAGTCACTCAGTGGTTGATTCAGTCACTCGGTCATTAAGTCACTCACTGGTTGATTCAGTCACTCGGTCATTAAGTCACTCACTGGTTGATTCAGTCACTCAGTCGTTCAGTCACTCACTGGTTGATTCAGTCACTCGGTCATTAAGTCACTCAGTGGTTGATTTAGTCACTCAGTCATTAAGTCACTCAGTCATTAAGTCACTCAGTGGTTGATTCAGTCATTAAGTCACTGGTTGATTCAGTCAGTCATTAAGTCACTCAGTGGTTGATTCAGTCATTAAGTCACTCAGTGGTTGATTCAGTCACTCAGTCATTAAGTCACTCAGTGGTTGATTCAGTCACTCAGTCATTAAGTCACTCACTGGTTGATTCAGTCACTCGGTCATTAAGTCACTCACTGGTTGATTCAGTCACTCGGTCATTAAGTCACTCACTGGTTGATTCAGTTACTCAGTCATTAAGTCACTCACTGGTTGATTCAGTCACTCAGTCGTTCAGTCACTCACTGGTTGATTCAGTCACTCGGTCATTAAGTCACTCACTGGTTGATTCAGTCACTCAGTCATTAAGTCACTCAGTCATTAAGTCACTCACTGGTTGATTCAGTCACTCACCGGTTGATTCAGTCACTCAGTCATTAAGTCACTCACTGGTTGATTCAGTCACTCAGTCATTAAGTCACTCAGTCATTCAGTCACTCAGTCATTAAGTCACTCAGTCATTAAGTCACTCAGTGGTTGATTGAGTCACTCAGTCATTAAGTCACTCAGTGGTTGATTCAGTCACTCAGTCATTAAGTCACTCAGTGGTTGATTCAGTCACTCAGTCATTAAGTCACTCACTGGTTGATTCAGTCACTCAGTCGTTCAGTCACTCACTGGTTGATTCAGTCACTCAGTCATTAAGTCACTCACTGGTTGATTCAGTCACTCAGTCATTAAGTCACTCAGTCATTAAGTCACTCAGTGGGTGATTCAGTCACTCAGTCATTAAGTCACTCACTGGTTGATTCAGTCACTCAGTCATTAAGTCACTCACTGGTTGATTCAGTCATTAAGTCACTCAGTGGTTGATTCAGTCACTCAGTCATTAAGTCACTCAGTGGTTGATTCAGTCACTTAGTCATTAAGTCACTCACTGGTTGATTCAGTCACTCAGTCGTTCAGTCACTCACTGGTTGATTCAGTCACTCGGTCATTAAGTCACTCAGTGGTTGATTCAGTCATTAAGTCACTCAGTGGTTGATTCAGTCACTCAGTCATTAAGTCACTCAGTGGTTGATTCAGTCACTCGGTCATTAAGTCACTCACTGGTTGATTCAGTCACTCGGTCATTAAGTCACTCACTGGTTGATTCAGTCACTCAGTCGTTCAGTCACTCACTGGTTGATTCAGTCACTCGGTCATTAAGTCACTCAGTGGTTGATTTAGTCACTCAGTCATTAAGTCACTCAGTCATTAAGTCACTCAGTGGTTGATTCAGTCACTTAGTCATTAAGTCACTCACTGGTTGATTCAGTCACTCAGTCATTAAATCACTCAGTCATTAAGTCACTCAGTCATTAAGTCACTCAGTGGTTGATTCAGTCACTCAGTCATTAAGTCACTGGTTGATTCAGTCAGTCATTAAGTCACTCAGTGGTTGATTCAGTCATTAAGTCACTCAGTGGTTGATTCCAGTCACTCAGTCATTAAGTCACTCAGTGGTTGAGTCAGTCATTAAGTCACTCAGTCATTAAGTTACTCAGTCATTAAGTCACTCAGTGGTTGATTCAGTCACTCAGTCATTAAGTCACTCACTGGTTGATTCAGTCACTCAGTCATTAAGTCACTCAGTCATTAAGTCACTCAGTGGTTGATTCAGTCACTCAGTCATTAAGTCACTCACTGGTTGATTCAGTCACTCAGTCATTAAGTCACTCACTGGTTGATTCAGTCACTCAGTCATTAAGTCACTCAGTGGTTGATTCAGTCACTCAGTCATTAAGTCACTCACTGGTTGATTCAGTCACTCGGTCATTAAGTCACTCACTGGTTGATTCAGTCACTCGGTCATTAAGTCACTCAGTGGTTGATTTAGTCACTCAGTCATTAAGTCACTCAGTCATTAAGTCACTCAGTGGTTGATTCAGTCACTTAGTCATTAAGTCACTCACTGGTTGATTCAGTCACTCAGTCATTAAGTCACTCAGTCATTCAGTCACTCAGTCATTAAGTCACTCAGTCATTAAGTCACTCAGTGGTTGATTCAGTCACTCAGTCATTAAGTCACTGGTTGATTCAGTCAGTCATTAAGTCACTCAGTGGTTGATTCAGTCATTAAGTCACTCAGTGGTTGATTCAGTCACTCAGTCATTAAGTCACTCAGTGGTTGATTCAGTCACTCGGTCATTAAGTCACTCACTGGTTGATTCAGTCACTCGGTCATTAAGTCACTCACTGGTTGATTCAGTCACTCAGTCGTTCAGTCACTCACTGGTTGATTCAGTCACTCGGTCATTAAGTCACTCAGTGGTTGATTTAGTCACTCAGTCATTAAGTCACTCAGTCATTAAGTCACTCAGTGGTTGATTCAGTCATTAAGTCACTGGTTGATTCAGTCAGTCATTAAGTCACTCAGTGGTTGATTCAGTCATTAAGTCACTCAGTGGTTGATTCAGTCACTCAGTCATTAAGTCACTCAGTGGTTGATTCAGTCACTCAGTCATTAAGTCACTCACTGGTTGATTCAGTCACTCGGTCATTAAGTCACTCACTGGTTGATTCAGTCACTCGGTCATTAAGTCACTCACTGGTTGATTCAGTTACTCAGTCATTAAGTCACTCACTGGTTGATTCAGTCACTCAGTCGTTCAGTCACTCACTGGTTGATTCAGTCACTCGGTCATTAAGTCACTCACTGGTTGATTCAGTCACTCAGTCATTAAGTCACTCAGTCATTAAGTCACTCACTGGTTGATTCAGTCACTCACCGGTTGATTCAGTCACTCAGTCATTAAGTCACTCACTGGTTGATTCAGTCACTCAGTCATTAAGTCACTCAGTCATTCAGTCACTCAGTCATTAAGTCACTCAGTCATTAAGTCACTCAGTGGTTGATTGAGTCACTCAGTCATTAAGTCACTCAGTGGTTGATTCAGTCACTCAGTCATTAAGTCACTCAGTGGTTGATTCAGTCACTCAGTCATTAAGTCACTCACTGGTTGATTCAGTCACTCAGTCGTTCAGTCACTCACTGGTTGATTCAGTCACTCAGTCATTAAGTCACTCACTGGTTGATTCAGTCACTCAGTCATTAAGTCACTCAGTCATTAAGTCACTCAGTGGGTGATTCAGTCACTCAGTCATTAAGTCACTCACTGGTTGATTCAGTCACTCAGTCATTAAGTCACTCACTGGTTGATTCAGTCATTAAGTCACTCAGTGGTTGATTCAGTCACTCAGTCATTAAGTCACTCAGTGGTTGATTCAGTCACTTAGTCATTAAGTCACTCACTGGTTGATTCAGTCACTCAGTCGTTCAGTCACTCACTGGTTGATTCAGTCACTCGGTCATTAAGTCACTCAGTGGTTGATTCAGTCATTAAGTCACTCAGTGGTTGATTCAGTCACTCAGTCATTAAGTCACTCAGTGGTTGATTCAGTCACTCGGTCATTAAGTCACTCACTGGTTGATTCAGTCACTCGGTCATTAAGTCACTCACTGGTTGATTCAGTCACTCAGTCGTTCAGTCACTCACTGGTTGATTCAGTCACTCGGTCATTAAGTCACTCAGTGGTTGATTTAGTCACTCAGTCATTAAGTCACTCAGTCATTAAGTCACTCAGTGGTTGATTCAGTCACTTAGTCATTAAGTCACTCACTGGTTGATTCAGTCACTCAGTCATTAAATCACTCAGTCATTAAGTCACTCAGTCATTAAGTCACTCAGTGGTTGATTCAGTCACTCAGTCATTAAGTCACTGGTTGATTCAGTCAGTCATTAAGTCACTCAGTGGTTGATTCAGTCATTAAGTCACTCAGTGGTTGATTCAGTCACTCAGTCATTAAGTCACTCAGTGGTTGATTCAGTCACTCAGTCATTAAGTCACTCACTGGTTGATTCAGTCACTCGGTCATTAAGTCACTCACTGGTTGATTCAGTCACTCGGTCATTAAGTCACTCACTGGTTGATTCAGTTACTCAGTCATTAAGTCACTCACTGGTTGATTCAGTCACTCAGTCGTTCAGTCACTCACTGGTTGATTCAGTCACTCGGTCATTAAGTCACTCACTGGTTGATTCAGTCACTCAGTCATTAAGTCACTCAGTCATTAAGTCACTCAGTCATTAAGTCACTCACTGGTTGATTCAGTCACTCACCGGTTGATTCAGTCACTCAGTCGTTCAGTCACTCACCGGTTGATTCAGTCACTCGGTCATTAAGTCACTCAGTGGTTGATTTAGTCACTCAGTCATTAAGTCACTCAGTCATTAAGTCACTCAGTGGTTGATTCAGTCACTTAGTCATTAAGTCACTCACTGGTTGATTCAGTCACTCAGTCATTAAGTCACTCAGTCATTAAGTCACTCAGTCATTAAGTCACTCAGTGGTTGATTCAGTCACTCAGTCATTAAGTCACTGGTTGATTCAGTCAGTCATTAAGTCACTCAGTGGTTGATTCAGTCATTAAGTCACTCAGTGGTTGATTCAGTCACTCAGTCATTAAGTCACTCAGTGGTTGATTCAGTCACTCAGTCATTAAGTCACTCACTGGTTGATTCAGTCACTCGGTCATTAAGTCACTCACTGGTTGATTCAGTCACTCGGTCATTAAGTCACTCACTGGTTGATTCAGTTACTCAGTCATTAAGTCACTCACTGGTTGATTCAGTCACTCAGTCGTTCAGTCACTCACTGGTTGATTCAGTCACTCGGTCATTAAGTCACTCACTGGTTGATTCAGTCACTCAGTCATTAAGTCACTCAGTCATTAAGTCACTCAGTCATTAAGTCACTCACTGGTTGATTCAGTCACTCACCGGTTGATTCAGTCACTCAGTCATTAAGTCACTCACTGGTTGATTCAGTCACTCAGTCATTAAGTCACTCAGTCATTCAGTCACTCAGTCATTAAGTCACTCAGTCATTAAGTCACTCAGTGGTTGATTCAGTCACTCAGTCATTAAGTCACTCAGTGGTTGATTCAGTCACTCAGTCATTAAGTCACTCAGTGGTTGATTCAGTCACTCAGTCATTAAGTCACTCACTGGTTGATTCAGTCACTCAGTCGTTCAGTCACTCACTGGTTGATTCAGTCACTCAGTCATTAAGTCACTCACTGGTTGATTCAGTCACTCAGTCATTAAGTCACTCAGTCATTAAGTCACTCAGTGGGTGATTCAGTCACTCAGTCATTAAGTCACTGGTTGATTCAGTCACTCAGTCATTAAGTCACTCAGTGGTTGATTCAGTCATTAAGTCACTCAGTGGTTGATTCAGTCACTCAGTCATTAAGTCACTCAGTGGTTGATTCAGTCACTTAGTCATTAAGTCACTCACTGGTTGATTCAGTCACTCAGTCGTTCAGTCACTCACTGGTTGATTCAGTCACTCAGTCATTAAGTCACTCAGTCATTAAGTCACTCAGTCATTAAGTCACTCAGTCATTAAGTCACTCAGTGGTTGATTCAGTCACTCAGTCATTAAGTCACTCACTGGTTGATTCAGTCACTCAGTCATTAAGTCACTCAGTGGTTGATTCAGTCATTAAGTCACTCAGTGGTTGATTCAGTCACTCAGTCATTAAGTCACTCAGTGGTTGATTTAGTCACTCAGTCATTAAGTCACTCAGTCATTAAGTCACTCAGTGGTTGATTCAGTCACTTAGTCATTAAGTCACTCACTGGTTGATTCAGTCACTCAGTCATTAAGTCACTCACTGGTTGATTAAGTCACTCGGTCATTAAGTCACTCAGTGGTTGATTCAGGCACTCAGTCATTAAGTCACTCAGTGGTTGATTCAGTCACTCAGTCATTAAGTCACTCACTGGTTGATTCAGTCACTCAGTCATTAAGTCACTCACTGGTTGATTCAGTCACTCAGTGGTTGATTCAGTCACTCACAGGTTGATTCAGTCACTCGCTGGTTGATTCAGTCACTCAGTCATTAAGTCACTCAGTGGTTGATTCAGTCATTCACTGGTTGATTCAGTCACTCAGTCATTAAGTCATGTATTCATAATAATATTCAGTCATGTGAGTGTGGTGAGTAACTCTGTGTGTGTCCCAGGCTTGGTGAGTGGTTGTGGTGAGTTGTTGTGGTGCATGTGGTGAGTGGTTGTGGTGAGTAACTGTGGTGAGTAACTATCTGTGTATGGTGTCCCAGGCTGGTGATTGTGGGGAGTGGTTGCGGTGAGTGTGGTGAGTGGTTGTGGTGAGTAACTATCTGTGTGTATTGTGTCCCAGGCTGGTGATTGTGGTGAGTGGTTGTGGTGAGTGTGGTGAGTGAGTGTGGTGAGTAACTCTGTGTATGTGGTGAGTGTGGTGAGTAACTGTGTGTGGTGAGTGGTTGTGGTGAGTGTGGTGAGTGAGTGTGGTGAGTAACTCTGTGTGTGGTGAGTGTGGTGAGTGAGTGTGGTGAGTAACTGTGTGTGTGGTGAGTGAGTGTGGTGAGTAACTGTGTGTGTGGTGAGTGTGGTGAGTGAGTGTGGTGAGTAACTGTGTGTGTGGTGTCCCAGGCTGGTGAGTGTGCTGAGTGTGGCGAGTAACTCTCTGTGAGTGGTGAGTGTGGTGAGTAACTATCTGCGTGTGGTTGTGGTGAGTGTGGTGAGTGTGGTGAGTAACTATCTGTGTGTGTGTGTCCCAGGCTGGTGAGTGTGGTGAGTGGTTGTGGTGAGTGAGTGTGGTGAGTAACTATCTGTGTGTGTGTGTGGTTGTGGTGAGTGAGTGTGGTGAGTAACTCTGTGAGTGGTGAGTGTGGTGAGTAACTATCTGTGTGTGGTTGTGGTGAGTGTGGTGAGTGTGGTGAGTGTGTGGTGAGTAACTATCTGTGTGTGTGTGTCCCAGGCTGGTGAGTGTGGTGAGTGGTTGTGGTGAGTGTGGTGAGTGAGTGTGGTGAGTAACTATCTGTGTGTGTGTGTGTGTGGTTGTGGTGAGTGAGTGTGGTGAGTAACTCTGAGTGGTGAGTGTGGTGAGTAACTCTCTCTATCTGTGTGTGTGGTGTCCCAGGCTGGTGTCTGGCGCTGGAGACATCAAACTCACCAAGGATGGCAACGTCCTGCTGCACGAGATGGTGACTACCACAACAACCACAACAACAACAACCACAACAACCACTACCACAACAACCACTACCACAACAACCACTACCACCACTACCACAACAACAACCACAACTACAACAACAACCACAACAACAACCACAACAACCACTACCACAACAACCACTACCACAACAACCACTACCACCACTACCACAACAACAACCACAACAACAACCACAACTACAACAACAACAACCACAACAACCACTACCACAACAACCACTACCACAACAACCACTACCACCACTACCACAACAACAACCACAACAACAACCACAACTACAACAACAACCACAACAACAACCACAACAACCACTACCACAACAACCACTACCACAACTACTACCACAACAACTACCACAACAACCACAACAACAACCACTACCACAACAACCACAACAACTACCACAACAACCACTACTACAACAACAACCACAACTACTACCACAACAACCACAACAACAACAACCACAACAACAACTACTACAACAACCACAACAACTACCACAACCACCACTACCACAACAACCACAACAACCACCACTACCACAACAACAACTACCACAACAACCACTACCACAACTACCACAACAACAACCACCACAACAACTACCACAACAACTACCACAACAACCACAACCACTACAACCACAACTACCACAACAACCACAACAACCACAACCACCACTACCACAACTACCACAACAACAACCACTACCACAACAACTACCACAACAACCACAACAACCACAATAACAACTACCGCAACAACCACAACAACTACCACAACAACCACAACAACTACCACCACAACCACAACAACTACCACAACAACCACTACCACAACAACCACTACCACAACAACCACTACCACAACAACCACTACCACAACTACCACTACCACAACAACCACTACCACAACCACCACAACCACAACAACCACAACCACCACTACCACAACAACCACTACCACAACCACCACTACCACAACCACCACTACCACAACAACCACTACAACTACCAACAACAACTACAACTAGAACAACAATTACCACTACTACTACCACTACAACCACTACTACTACCACTATAACTACCACTACTACTATCACAACAACTACCACTACTACTACCACTACTACCATTACTACTACGACCACTACTACCACTATAACTACCACTTATTACTACTACCACTACTACCACTACTTCTACCACAACAACTACTACTACTGCTACTATTACTACTGCTGCTACTACTGCTACTACTACCACTACTACTACCACTGCTAGCACTACTACTACCACTACTACTACTACCACTACTGCTACTACCACTACTACTACCACTACTACTACCACTACTACTACCACCACTACTACTACCACTACTACTACCACTATGTGCGGGTGGGTGAGTGAGTGAGTGTATGGGTGAGCAAGTGAGCATGTGGGTAAGCGGGTGAGCATGTGGGTGGGCGGGTGAGCGTGCGGGTGAGTGTGCGGGTGAGCGGGTGAGTGTGTGGGTGAGCGTGTGGGTGTGCGGTTGAGCGGGTGAGCGTGCGGGTGAGTGTGCGGGTGAGCGGGTGAGTGAGTGGGTGAGCGGGTGAGCGTGTGGGTGTGCGGGTGAGCATGCGGGTGAGTGAGTGGGTGAGCGTGTGGGTGAGCGTGTGGGTGAGCGTGTGGGTGAGTGTGTGGGTGAGTGTGTGGGTGAGTGTGTGGGTGAGCGGGTGAGTGTGTGGGTGAGCGGGTGAGTGTATGGGTGAGCGTGCGGGTGAGTGTATGGGTGAGCGTGCGGGTGAGCGTGTGAGCGTGTGGGTGAGCGGGTGGGTGAGTGTATGGGTGAGCGTGCGGGTGAGCGTGTGAGCGTGTGGGTGAGCGGGTGGGTGAGCAGGTGTGTGTATGGGTAAGCGGGTGGGTGAGCGTGTTGGTGAGCGTGTGGGTGAGCGTGTGGGTGAGCGTGTGGGTGAGCGTGTGGGTGAGTGTGTGGGTGAGCGGGTGAGTGTATGGGTGAGCGTGTGGGTGAGCGTGTGGGTGAGTGTGTGGGTGAGCGTGCGGGTGAGCGTGTGAGCGTGTGGGTGAGCGTGTGGGTGAGCGGGTGAGCGTGCGGGTGAGCGTGTGAGCGTGTGGGTGAGCGTGTGGGTGAGCGTGTGGGTGAGCGTGTGGGTGAGTGTGTGGGTGAGCGGGTGAGCGTGTGGGTGAGCGTGTGGGTGAGCGAGATGGTGAGCGAGATGGTGAGCCCTGCCCCCACCCCCCCCCAGCAAATCCAGCACCCGACGGCATCGCTCATCGCCAAGGCAGCGACGGGTCAGGACGACGTGACGGGAGACGGGACCACCTCGTCCGTGCTGCTCATCGGAGAGCTGCTCAAGCAGGCCGACGCTCTCATCTCAGAGGTGAGCCCTCGCTCACCGGCACGCTCACCGGCACGCTCACCAGCACGCTCACCAACTCGCTCACCGGCACGCTCACCGGCACGCTCACCGGCACGCTCACCAACTCGCTCACCGGCACGCTCACCGGCACGCTCACCAGCACGCTCACCGGCACGCTCACCAGCACGCTCACCGGCACGCTCACCAGCACGCTCACCAGCACGCTCACCAACTCGCTCACTGGCACGCTCACCAGCACGCTCACCAACTCGCTCACCGGCACGCTCACCAGCACGCTCACCAGCACGCTCACCGGCACGCTCACCGGCACGCTCACCAGCACGCTCACCGGCACGCTCACCAGCACGCTCACCAGCACGCTCACCAACTCGCTCACCGGCACGCTCACCAGCACGCTCACCAACTCGCTCACCAGCACGCTCACCGGCACGCTCACCAACTCGCTCACCGGCACGCTCACCAGCACGCTCACCAGCACGCTCACCAACTCGCTCACCGGCACGCTCACCGGCACGCTCACCAGCACGCTCACCAGCACGCTCACCGGCACGCTCACCAGCACGCTCACCAGCACGCTCACCAGCACGCTCACCAGCACGCTCACCGGCACGCTCACCGGCACGCTCACCAACTCGCTCACCAGCTCGCTCACCAACTCGCTCACCAGCTCGCTCACCAACTCGCTCACCAGCACGCTCACCAGCACGCTCACCAACTCGCTCACCGGCACGCTCACCAGCACGCTCACCAGCACGCTCACCAGCACGCTCACCAGCACGCTCACCGGCACGCTCACCGGCACGCTCACCAACTCGCTCACCAGCTCGCTCACCAGCACGCTCACCAACTCGCTCACCAACTCGCTCACCAACTCGCCCACCAACTCGCTCACCAACTCGCTCACCAACTCGCCCACCAACTCGCTCACCAACTCGCTCACCAACTCGATCACTCGCCCACCAACTCGCTCACCAGCTCGCTCACCAGCTCGCTCACCAGCTCGCTCACCAGCTCGCTCGCTCGTCTACCCACTCGCCGTGCTACTGTGTGGGCGACTCTGTGGGTGACTGTGTGTGTGGGCGACTGTGTGGGTGACTGTGTGCGTGGGCGACTGTGTGGGTGACTGTGTGCGTGGGCGACTCTGTGGGTGACTGTGTGTGTGGGCGACTCTGTGGGTGACTGTGTGTGTGGGCGACTCTGTGGGTGACTGTGTGCGTGGGCGACTCCGCAGGGCGTCCACCCTCGCCTGGTGACGGAGGGGATTGAGGCTGCCCGTGACCGTGCCCTGCAGCTGCTGGACTCTGTGAGGGAGTCGTCCTCCATGCCGAGGGACACCCTCGTGGAAGTCGCCCGCTCCTCCCTCCGCACCAAAGTCACCCGCAGCCTGGCAGACATCCTCACTGAGGTGGGTGGCACGCACTGTGTGTGGTACACACAGCATGGTACACACACTGTGTGTGTGTACCATGCTGTGTGTGGTACACACAGCATGGTACACACACTGTGTGTGTGTGGTACACACACTGTGTGTGTGTACCACACACACACTGTGTGTGTGTGTGGTACACACACTGTGTGTGTGTACCACACACACTGTGTGTGTGTGGTACACACACTGTGTGTGTGTACCACACACACAGTGTGTGTGTGGTACACACAGTGTGTGGTACACACAGTGTGTGGTACACACAGTGAGTGGTACACACAGTGTACCACACACACAGTGTGTGTGGTACACAGTGTGTGGTACACACTGTGTACCACACACACAGTGTGTGTGGTACACAGTGTGTGGTACACACTGTGTACCACACACACAGTGTGTGTGTGGTACACAGTGTGTGGTACACACAGTGTGGTACACAGTGTGTGTACCACACTGTGTACCACACAGTGTGGTACACAGTGTGTGTACCACACTGTGTACCACACAGTGTGGTACACTGTGTGTGGTACACAGTGTGGTACACACAGTGTGGTACACACAGTGTGGTACACAGTGTGTGGTACACACAGTGTGGTACACAGCGTGGTACACAGTGTGTGGTACACAGTGTGTGGTACACACAGTGTGGTACACACAGTGTGGTACACACAGTGTGGTACACACAGTGTGTGGTACACACAGTGTGGTACACAGCGTGGTACACAGTGTGTGGTACACAGTGTGTGGTACACACAGTGTGGTACACACAGCATGGTACACACAGTGTGTGTACCACACTGTGTGTACCACACGCTGTGTGGTACACACAGTGTGTGGTACACACAGCGTGGTACACACAGCGTGTGGTACACACAGTGTGTGGTACACACAGCGTGGTACACACAGCGTGTGGTACACACAGTGTGGTATACACAGTGTGGTACACACAGTGTAGTACACACAGCGTGGTACACAGTGTGTGGTACACACAGTGTGGTACACACAGTGTGGTACACACAGCGTGTGGTACACACAGTGTGGTACACACAGCGTGGTACACACACAGTGTGTGGTACACACAGCGTGTGGTACACACAGTGTGTGGTACACAGTGTGGTACACACAGTGTGGTACACACAGTGTGGTACACACAGCGTGTTGTACACACAGTGTGGTACACAGTGTGTGGTACACACAGTGTGGTACACACAGCGTGGTACACACAGCGTGGTACACAGTGTGTTGTGGTGGTTACAGGTTGTGGATGTTGACGTGGTTGTTGTGGTTGTTGTGGTTGTGGTTGTTGTTACAGGCGGTTGTGGATGTTGACGTGGTTGTTGTGGTTGTTGTTGTTACAGGCGGTTGTGGATGTTGACGTGGTTGTTGTGGTTGTTGTTGTTACAGGCGGTTGTGGATGTTGACGTGGTTGTTGTGGTTACAGGCGGTTGTGGATGTTGACGTGGTTGTTGTGGTTGTTGTTACAGGCGGTTGTGGATGTTGACGTGGTTGTTGTGGTTGTTGTGGTTACAGGCGGTTGTGGATGTTGACGTGGTTGTTGTTGTGGTTGTTGTTACAGGTTGTGGTTGTTGTGGTTGTGGTTACAGGCGGTTGTGGATGTTGACGTGGTTGTTGTGGTTGTGGTTGTTGTTACAGGTTGTGGTTGTTGTGGTTGTGGTTGTTGTTACAGGCGGTTGTGGATGTTGACGTGGTAGTTGTGGTTGTTGTGGTTACAGGTTGTTGTGGTTGTGGTTACAGGCGGTTGTGGATGCGGTGTTGGCGGTGAGGAAGGAGGGAGAGCCAATTGACCTCTTCATGGTGGAGATCGTTGAGATGAAACATCGGACCGACTGTGACACTACGTGAGTTAACTACCACTACTACTACCTCTTAACTACCACTACTAACTACCACTAACTACTATACCACTAACTACCACCAACTACTATAACACTAACTACCACTACTACCAATACAACTACTAACTACCTCTTAACTACCACTACTAACTACCTCTTAACTACTATACCACTAACTACCACCAACTACTATAACACTAACTACCACTACTACCAATACAACTACTAACTACCTCTTAACTACCACTACTAACTACCTCTTAACTACCACTACTAACTACCACTACTAACTACCTCTTAACTACTATACCACTAACTACCACCAACTACTATAACACTAACTACCACTACTACCAATACAACTACTAACTACCTCTTAACTACCACTACTAACTACCTCTTAACTACCACTACTAACTACCACTACTAACTACCTCTTAACTACTATACCACTAACTACCACCAACTACTATAACACTAACTACCACTACTACCAATACAACTACTAACTACCTCTTAACTACCACTACTAACTACCTCTTAACTTCCACTACTAACTACCACTACTAACTACCTCTTAACTACTATACCACTAACTACCACCAACTACTATAACACTAACTACCACTACTACTACCTCTTAACTACCACTACTACTACCTCTTAACTACCACTACTAACTGCCACTAACTACTATACCACCAACTACTATAACACTAACTACCACTACTACTACCTCTTAACTACCACTACTAACTACCACTACTACTACCTCTTAACTACCACTACTAACTACCACTACTACCTCTTAACTACCGCTACTACTACCTCTTAACTACCACTACTACTACCTCTACTACTACCTCTTAACTACCACTACTACTACCTCTTAACTACCACTACTACTACCTCTACTACTACCTCTTAACTACCACTACTACCTCTTAACTACCACTACTACCTCTTAACTACCACTACTAACTACCACTACTAACTACCACTACTACTACCTCTTAACTACCACTACTACCTCTTAACTACCACTACTAACTACCACTAACTACTATACCACTAACTACCACCAACTACTATAACACTAACTACCACTACTACCAATACAACTACTAACTACCTCTTAACTACCATTACTACTACCTCTTAACTAAAACTACTAACTACTACTACCTCTTAACTACCACTACTACTACCTCTTAACTACCACTACTACTACCTCTTAACTACCACTACTACTACCTCTTAACTAAAACTACTAACTACCACTACTAACTACCTCTTAACTACCACTACTAACTACCTCTTAACTACCACTACTACTACCTCTTAACTACCACTACTACTACCTCTCAACTAAAACTACTAACTACCACTACTACTACCTCTTAACTACCACTACTACTACCTCTTAACTACCACTACTACTACCTCTTAACTACCGCTACTACTACCTCTTAACTACCACTACTACTACCTCTTAACTACCACTACTACTACCTCTTAACTACCACTACTAACTACCACTAACTACTATACCACTAACTACCACTACTACCACTAACTACCAATACAACTACTACTACCTCTTAATTACCACTACTAACTACCACTATTACTACAACTACTAACTACCACTACTACCATTAACTACCACTACAACTCCTACTTCTTAACTACCACTACTAACGACCACTACTAACTACCACTAACTTACAACTAACTACCACTACTAACTACTACTAACTATTACTACCACCAAGACCACCACAACCACTACCAACTACCAACAACTATCACTACCACCACTAACTTCCACTAACTACAATACCAGTATAACTACTACTAACTACTACTAACTACCACTACAAATACCATTACTACTACCACTAACTACCACTAAAATTACCACTAAAACTACCACTATAACTACCACTACTACTGCCACTACTACTCCCGCCACTACTACCACCGCTACTACTATCACCGCCACTACTACTACCGCCACTACTACTACTACCACTACTACTACTACCACTACTAGCACTACTACTACCACCACTACTACCACTACTACTACCACTACTACTACTACCACTACTACTACCACTACCACCACTACTACTACTACTACCACCACTACTACCACTACTACTACCACCACTACCACCACTACTACTAACTCACACAGTAGAGATGTGTGTGTGTGTCACTGTGTGTGTGTGTCACTGTGTGTGTGTGTGTCACTGTGTGTGTCACTGTGTGTTGTGTGTCACTGTGTGTTGTGTGTGTCACTGTGTGTGTGTCACTGTGTGTGTCACTGTGTGTGTCACTGTGTGTGTCACTGTGTGTGTCACTGTGTGTGTGTGTCACTGTGTGTGTGTCACTGTGTGGGGAGCGATAGTGTAGCGGTTAGCGCTACGCTGCGCTATGAACCTGGCGACCCGGGTTCGATTCCCGCTCACGGCCAACACCAGTGACGATTATCTGAACCGGTCCCGGGCCTCCCCTAGGTCGACTCAGCCTCAAATGAGTACCTGGTGCGGTGTGTAAACATCGCCACTAGGGAGACAAAGGCGGTCGGGCGTGGTGCTGGCCACCCACCCCCTCGTGTACCGTTCTGGCCTTCATAGGTGCTCGCTAACAGCACTTGCCCCTACAGTCTGTTACAGGCTATATGGGGGATCTTTGTCTTTTATCTTTGTGTCACTGTGTGTGTCAGTGTGTGTGTCACTGTGTGTGTGTGTCACTGTGTGTGTGTGTCACTGTGTGTCACTGTGTGTGTGTCACTGTGTATTGTGTCACTGTGTGTGTGTGTCACTGTGTATTGTGTCACTGCGTGTCACTGTGTGTCACTGTTACTGTGTGTGTGTCACTGTGTGTTACTGTGTGTGTGTCACTGTATGTGTGTGTGTGTCAGTGTAGGTGCTACTCACTACTGACAGCACTTGCCCCAACAGTCTGTTCAGGCTACTTTAGTGGTGATTTTTGTTGTTGTTGTTGACGTGGTTGTTGTTGTGGTTGTTGTTGACGTGGTTGTTGTTGTTGACGTGGTTGTTGTTGACGTGGTTGTTGTTGTGGTTGTTGTTGTTGACGTGGTTGTTGTTGTTGTTGACGTGGTTGTTGTTGTCGTGGTTGTTGTTGTGGTTGTTGTTGTTGACGTGGTTGTTGTTGTTGTTGACGTGGTTGTTGTTGACGTGGTTGTTGTTGACGTGGTTGTTGTTGACGTGGTTGTTGTTGTTGACGTGGTTGTTGTTGTTGTTGACGTGGTTGTTGTTGTTGTTGACGTGGTTGTTGTGGTTGTGGTTGTTGTTGTTGTTGACGTGGTTGTTGTTGTTGTTGTGTAGCTTGGTCCGTGGTCTGGTGCTGGACCATGGGGCAAGACACCCGGACATGAAGAAACGCGTGGAGAGAGCATTCATCCTGACGTGTAACGTGTCGCTGGAGTATGAGAAGAGGTGACGCTCACCACCACCACTCACCACCACTCACCAGCACTCACCAGCACTCACCACCACTCACCACCACTCACCACCACTCACCACCACTCACCACCACCACTCACCACCACCACTCACCACCACTCACCACCACTCACCACCACCACTCACCACCACTCACCACCACCACTCACCACCACTCACCACTCACCACCACTCACCACCACCACTCACGCGTGGAGAGAGCATTCATCCTGACGTGTAACGTGTCGCTGGAGTATGAGAAGAGGTGACGCTCACCACCACTCACCACCACCACTCACCACTCACTCACCACTCACTCACCACTCACCACCACCACTCACCACCACCACTCACCACCACTCACCACCACCACTCACCACTCTCGCGTGGAGAGAGCATTCATCCTGACGTGTAACGTGTCACTGGAGTATGAGAAGAGGTGACGCTCACCACCACTCACCACCACCACTCACCACCACTCACCACCACCACTCACCACCACTCACCACTCACCACCACTCACCACCACTCACCACCACCACTCACCAGCACTCACCACCAGCACTCACCACCACTCACCACCACTCACCACCACCACTCACCAGCACTCACCACCACCACTCACCACTCACCACCACTCACCACTCACGCGTGGAGAGAGCTTTCATCCTGACGTGTAACGTGTCGCTGGAGTATGAGAAGAGGTGACGCTCACCACCACTCACCACCACCACTCACCACCACTCACCAGCACTCACCACCACTCACCACCACTCACCAGCACCACTCACCAGCACCACCACTCACCACCACCACTCACCACCACTCACCAGCACTCACCACCACTCACCACCAGCACTCACCACCACTCACCACCACCACTCACCACCACTCTCCACCACTCACCACCACCACTCACCACCACTCACCACCACTCACCACCACCACTCACCACCACTCACCACCACCACTCACCACCGCTCACCACTCACCACCACTCACCACCACTCACCAGCACTCACCACGACCACTCACCACCACCACTCACCACCACCACTCACCACCACCACTCACCACCACTCACCAGCACTCACCAGCACCACTCACCACCACTAACCACTCACCACCACTCACCAGCACCACTCACCACCACTAACCACCACTCACCACCACTCACCAGCACCACTCACCACCACCACTCACCACCACCACTCACCACCACCACTAACCACCACTCACCACCACTCACCAGCACCACTCACCACCACCACTCACTACCACTCACCACCACTCACCACCACCACTCACCAGCACTCACCACTCACCACCACCACTCACCACCACCACTCACCACCACCACTCACCACCACCACTCACCACCACCACTCACCACCACCACTCACCACCACTCACCACCACTCACTCACCACCACTCACCACCACTCACCACCACCACTCACCACCACTCACCACCACTCACCACCACCACTCACCACCACTCACCACCACTCACCAGCACCACTCACCACCACTGACCACCACTCCCCACCACCACTCCCCACCAGCACTCACCACCACCACTCACCACCACCACTCACCACCACCACCACTCACCAGCACTCACCAGCACCACTCACCACCACCACTCACCAGCACTCACCACCACTCACCACCACCAGCACTCACCACCACCACTCACCACCACCACTCACCACCACCACTCACCACCACCACTCACCACCACTGTGTCTCACGCTGTGTGTGTGTCTCACGCTGTGTGTGTCTCTGTGTGTCACGCTGTGTGTGTCTCTGTGTGTCACGCTGTGTGTGTCTCTGTGTGTCACGCTGTGTGTGTGTGTGTCTCACGCTGTGTGTGTGTGTCTCACGCTGTGTGTGTGTCTCAAGTTGTGTGTCTCTGTGTGTCACGCTGTGTGTGTGTGTGTCTCACGCTGTGTGTGTGTCACGCTGTGTGTGTGTGTCACGCTGTGTGTGTCACGCTGTGTGTGTCACGCTGTGTGTGTCTCACGCTGTGTGTGTGTGTCTGTCTCACGCTGTGTGTGTGTGTCTGTCTCACGCTGTGTGTGTGTGTGTCACACGCTGTGTGTGTCTCACGCTGTGTGTGCTGTGTGTCTCACGCTGTGTGTGTGTCACGCTGTGTGTGTGTGTGTCTGTGTGTGTCTCACGCTGTGTGTGTGTCTCACGCTGTGTGTCTCGCTGTGTGTCTCTGTGTCTCACGCTGTGTGTGTGTGTCTCACGCTGTGTGTGTGTCTCACGCTGTGTGTCTGTGTGTCTCTGTGTGTCTCACGCTGTGTGTGTGTCTCACGCTGTGTGTCTGTGTGTCTCACGCTGTGTGTCTGTGTGTCTCTGTGTGTGTCTGTGTGTCTCACGCTGTGTGTCTGTGTGTCTCTGTGTGTGTCTCTGTGTGTGTCTCTGTGTGTGCAGCGAAGTGAACGCCGGCTTCTTCTACAAGTCTGTGTGTGTCTCTGTGTCTCACGCTGTGTGTGTCTCTGTGTGTGTCTGTGTGTCTCTGAGTGTGTCTCACGCTGTGTGTGTGTGTCTCACGCTGTGTGTGTGCTCTGTGTGTGTCTCACGCTGTGTGTGTGTGTCTCACGCTGTGTGTGTGCTCTGTGTGTGTCTCTGTGTCTCACGCTGTGTGTGTGTCTCTGTGTGTGTCTCACGCTGTGTGTGTGTCTCTGTGTGTGTCTCTGTGTGTGCAGCGAAGTGAACGCCGGCTTCTTCTACAAGTCTGTGTGTGTGTCTCACGCTGTGTGTGTGTGTCTGTGTGTGTCTCTGTGTGTGTGTCTCACGCTGTGTGTGTGTGTCTCTGTGTGTGCAGCGAAGTGAACGCCGGCTTCTTCTACAAGTCTGCTGCGGAGCGCGAGGCGCTGGTGAGCGCCGAGCGCCGCTTCACGGAGGAGAGAATCCGCAAGGTGGTGGCACTGAAGCGTGCAGCTTGTGACGGCACAGACCACGGATTTGTACTCATCAACCAGAAGGTGGGTGGCTGGGTGGGTGGGTGAGTGGGTGGGTGGGTGGGTGAGTGGGTGGGTGGGTGGGTGAGTGGGTGGGTGGGTGAGTGGGTGGGTGGGTGGGTGAGTGGGTGGGTGGGTGGGTGAGTGGGTGGGTGGGTGAGTGGGTGGATGAGTGAGTGGGTGGATGAGTGAGTGAGTGGGTGGGTGATTGAGTTGGTGGGTGAGTGAGTGGGTTGGTGGGTTGGTGGGTGAGTGGGTGGGTGGGTGGGTGAGTGGGTGGGTGGGTGGGTGAGTGGGTGGGTGGGTGGGTGGGTGGGTGAGTGGGTGGGTGGGTGGGTGAGTGGGTGGGTGGGTGAGTGGGTGGGTGGGTGGGTGGGTGAGTGGGTGGGTGGGTGGGTGGATGAGTCGGTGGGTGGGTGGGTGAGTGGGTGGATGAGTGAGTGAGTGGGTGGATGAGTGAGTGGGTGGGTAAGTGAGTGGGTGGGTGAGTGAGTGGGTTGGTGGGTGAGTGGGTGGGTTGGTGGGTGAGTGGGTGGGTGGGTGGGTGAGTGGGTGGGTGGGTGGGTGGGTGGGTGGGTGAGTGGGTGGGTGGGTGAGTGGGTGGGTGGGTGGGTGGATGGGTGAGTGGGTGGGTGGGTGAGTGGGTGGGTGGGTGAGTGGGTGGGTGGGTGGGTGAGTGGGTGGGTGGGTGGGTGAGTGGGTGGGTGGGTGAGTGGGTGGATGAGTGAGTGGGTGGGTGGATGAGTGAGTGGGTGGGTGATTGAGTGGGTTGGTGGGTGAGTGGGTGGGTTGGTGGGTTGGTGGGTGAGTGGGTGGGTTGGTGGGTGAGTGGGTGGGTGGGTTGGTGGGTGAGTGGGTGGGTTGGTGGGTGAGTGGGTGGGTTGGTGGGTGAGTGGGTGGGTGGATGGGTGAGTGGGTGGGTGGATGGGTTGGTGGGTGAGTGGGTGAGGGAGTGGGAGTAGGTGCGGGAGTGGGTGAGTGGTGGGTGAGTGAGTGGGTGGGTGAGTGGGTGGGTAGGTGAGTGAGTGGGTGAGTGGTGGGTGAGTGAGTGGGTGAGGGAGTGAGTGAGTGGGTGGGTGGGTGAGGGAGTGAGTGGGTAGGTGAGTGAGTGGGTGAGTGTACTCACCACCTACTCACCACCTCCTCACCGCGTGTGGTGAGCAGGGAATAGACCCCAACTCTCTGGACATGCTTGCCAAGGGTTGGTGGGTGGGTGGGTGAGTGAGTGGGTGGGTGAGTGAGTGAGTGAGTGGGTGAGTGGATGGGTGAGTGAGTGGGTGGGTGAGTGGGTGGGTGAGTGAGTGGGTGAGTGTACTCACCACCTACTCACCACCTCCTCACCGCGTGTGGTGAGCAGGGAATAGACCCCAACTCTCTGGACATGCTTGCCAAGGGTTGGTGGGTGGGTGGGTGGGTGAGTGAGTGGGTGGGTGAGTGAGTGAGTGAGTGGGTGGGTGAGTGGATGGGTGAGTGAGTGGGTGGGTGAGTGGGTGGGTGAGTGAGTGGGTGAGTGTACTCACCACCTACTCACCACCTCCTCACCGCGTGTGGTGAGCAGGGAATAGACCCCAACTCTCTGGACATGCTTGCCAAGGAAGGCATCGTGGCATTGAGACGGGCAAAGAGACGCAACATGGAGCGGTGAGGACACCTCACCACCACACGCTCACCACCACACGTTCACCAACACACACACTCACCAACACACACTCACCACCACACGCTCACCAACACACGCTCACCACACGCTCACCAACACACGCTCACCACCACACACTCACCAACATGCTCACCAACACACGCTCACCAACACACGCTCACCAGCACACCTCACTACCACACGCTCACCACCACACGCTCACCAACACACGCTCACCACCACACACTCACCACCACACGCTCACCAACACACGCTCACCACCACACGCTCACCAACACACGCACACCACCACACGCTCACCAACACACGCTCACCAACACACGCTCACCACCACACGCTCACCAACACACGCTCACCACCACTCACCAACACACGCTCACCACCACACGCTCACCAACACACGCTCACCACCACTCACCAACACACGCTCACCAGCACACACTCACCAGCACACGCTCACCAGCACACGCTCACCAACACACGCTCACCAGCACACGCTCACCAACACACGCTCACCAACACACGCTCACCAACACGCTCACCAACACGCTCACCAACACACGCTCACCAACACACGCTCACCACCACAGGCTCACCAACACGCTCACCACCACACGCTCACCACCACACGCTCACCAACACGCTCACCAACAACCGCTCACCACCACACGCTCACCACCACACGCTCACCACCACACGCTCACCAACACACGCTCACCACCACACGCTCACCACCACACGCTCACCAGCACACGCTCACCAGCACACGCTCACCACCACTCACCACCACACGCTCACCACAACACGCTCACCACCACACACTCACCACCACTCACCACCACACGCTCACCACCACACAATCACCACCACTCACCAACACACGCTCACCACCACACGCTCACCCCCACACGCTCACCAGCACACGCTCACCAGCACACGCTCACCAGCACACGCTCACCACCACACGCTCACCAGCACACGCTCACCAGCACACGCTCACCACCACACGCTCACCAACATGCGCACCAACACATGCTCACCACACACACCACTCACCACACACACTACACGCTCACCACTCACCACCACACGCTCACCACCACACGCTCACCACCACACGCTCACCAACACACACACACCACTCACTGCCATGCACTCACCACCGTGCACTCGCCACCCGACACTCACCAGTCGCTCACCACCACCACCACCACTGTTTGTGTGTCAGGCTGATGCTGGCGTGTGGAGGCCAGGCCATGAACTCTGTGGACGACCTCACGGTGGACTGCCTGGGCTACGCGGGCCTTGTCTACGAGCAGACCCTGGTACACAGTCACACACAGTCACACACAGTCACACACAGTCACACACAGTCACAGTCACACACAGTCACACACACAGTCACACACACACACACAGTCAACAACAACAACAACCGCCATTCGCCACTAAGTGGCGGTGACGTCACCACGACGCTTGTGCCAGGCTATGTGCACCCTGAGGCCACGTGAAGTGTCGAACGCCCGCTGGCAGGAGGTCACGGGGCAGACCCAGGTGCCACGGGTCGACTGACTGAGATGACTGGCTGATGCACCACCTGTGCCCCCTACTGTGCCAACCTGCTGTGCTTTAGCCACCCGGCGCTCCGCTCGCTGTTGTGAGCGTCGCTCCTCCGCCCTCCGTTGTTGTTGGAGGGCGACTGCCTCCAACTGCCCAGTAGCATCCTTCATGAGCCTCCTCCACAGAGGCCGATCTTGACACCGCTGGTACCAGTCATCGGCAAGTCCACTCAGCTCCACGTCCTCCTGTACCACATCACTCCATCTCTTCTCTAGCCCGTGCCGCGCCCGCTTAACCCCCTCAATCCGGCCAAACAAAAGCTGTTTCGGCATGCGGTGGCTGGGCATGCGGGCTACATGACCCAGCCATCGCAGCCTTTCCCGCCGGAGGAGCTCACCGATGGGACCTTGCCCAGATCTTTCAAGGATTTGTGAGCTCCTCACACAATCCAGTCTGGTTAAACCCAGGATGGATCGTAGGCAGGCCAGCCTAAATGTTTCTAACTGGCGAAGATGTTCCATTAGGGGGGTCCACGTTTCGCAAGCGTAGAGAAGGGAGGGAATGACCGTGGCCGAGAAGACCTGAAGCTTAGTGCGGAGCGACAGACCAGGTAGCTTCCACACAGCGTTACGCAACCGATGAAAAGATATTGCCGCTCGACTGATTCGGAATGAAACCTCTGCTGTTAAACTGGAGCCAGTCACGGGTCGACTGACTGAGATGACTGATATGACAGGCTGTACCCCCTACACACAAAGATAAAAAAACACTCACACACACATAGACACATAGACACACACATAGACACACACACATAGACACACACATAGACACACACATAGACACACACATAGACACACACAGAAACACACACATAAACACACACACACATAGACAGATCCACATCTCCTTCCCAATCAATCCTGCCCCCACTCTCACCTCACCACTACACACTTAACACCCGCGCTCACCACCACCGCCACTCACCACCGCCGCTCACCACCACCGCTGTGTGTCCGTGTGTGTGTCTGTGTGTGACTGTGTGTCTGTGTGTGTCTGTGTGTGACTGTATGTGTCTGTGTGTGTCTGTGTGTTTGTGTGTCTGTGTGTATGCATGTGTGTGTCTGTGTGACTGCGTGACTGTGTGTGTGTCTGTGTGTATGTGTGACTGTGTGTATGTGTGTGTGTTTGTGTGACTGTGTGTGTGTGTCTGTGTGTGTGTGCCACTCTGTGTGTGTGTCACTCTGTGTGTGTGTCACTCTGTGTGTGTGTCACTGTGTGGGGAGCGGTAGTGTAGTGGTTAGCGCTACGCTGCGCTATGAACCTGGCGACCCGGGTTCGATTCCCGCTCACGGCCAACACCAGTGACAATTATCTGAACCGGTCCCGGGCCTCCCCTAGGTCGACTCAGCCTCAAATGAGTACCTGGTGCGGTGTGTAAACATCGCCACTAGGGAGACAAAGGCGGTCGGGCGTGGTGCTGGCCACCCACCCCCTCGTGTACCGTTACGGCCTTCATAGCTGCTCGCTAACAGCACTTGCCCCTACAGTCTGTTAAGGCTATACGGGGGATCTTTGGATCTTTGTTTGTGTGTGCGCGTGTGACTGTGTGTGCGTGTGACTGTGTGTGTGTGACTGTGTGTCTGTGTGTGTCTGTGTGACTGTGTGTGTGTGTGACTGTCTGTGTGACTGTCTGCGTGTGACTGCGTGTGACTGCGTGTGACTGTGTGTGCAGGGTGAGGAGAAGTTCACGTTCGTGGAGGAGTGCAGGGTGCCGCAGTGTGTGTGTGACTGTGTGTGTGTGTGGTGTGTGTGTGGTGTGTGTGACTGTGTGTGTGACTGTGTGTGTGTGTGGTGTGTGTGTGGTGTGTGTGACTGTGTGTGTGACTGTGTGTGTGTGTCGGTGTGTGTGACTGTGTGTGTGTGACTGTGTGTGACTGTGTCTGTGTGACTGTGTGTGTGTGACTGTGTGTGACTGTGTGTCTGTGTGACTGTGTGACTGCATGTGTGTGACTGTGTGTGACCGTGTGACTGTGTGTGTGTGTGACTGTGTGTGACTGTGTGTGTGTGTGACTGTCTGTGTGTGACTGTGTGTGTGACTGTGTGACTGTGTGTGCAGGGTGAGGAGAAGTTCATGTTCGTGGAGGAGTGCAGGGTGCCGCAGTGTGTGTGTGTGTGTGACTCTGTGTGTGTCTGTGTGTGTGTGTGACTGTGTGTGTGTGAGACTGTGTGTGACTGTGTGTGTGTGAGACTGTGTGACTGTGTGTGACTGTGTGTGTGTGACTGTGTGTGTGGCTGTGTGTGTGACTGTGTGTGTGTGACTGTGTGTGTGTGTGACTGTGTGTGTGACTGTGTGTGTGTGACTGTGTGTGTGTGACTGTGTGTGTGACTGTGTGTGACT
This sequence comes from Petromyzon marinus, assembly GCF_010993605.1. NCBI lineage: Eukaryota > Metazoa > Chordata > Hyperoartia > Petromyzontiformes > Petromyzontidae > Petromyzon > Petromyzon marinus. The sequence continues at coordinate 67,969 of NW_022638246.1, forward strand.
GTGTGACTGTGTGTGTGACTGTGTGTGACTGTCTGTGTGTGTGACTGTGTGTGTGACTGTGTGACTGTGTGTCTGTGTGACTGTGTGACTGTGTGTGTGTGACTGTGTGTGTGTGTGTGTGACTGTCTGCGTGTGACTGCGTGTGACTGTGTGTGCAGGGTGAGGAGAAGTTCACGTTCGTGGAGGAGTGCAGGGTGCCGCAGTGACTGTGTGTGTGTGACTGTGTGTGTGTGTGACTGTCTGTGTGTGTGTGACTGTGTGTGACTGTGTGTGTGTGTGTGACTGTGTGTGTGGGACTGTGTGTGACTGTGTGTGACTGTGTGACTGTGTGTGCAGGGTGAGGAGAAGTTCACGTTCGTGGAGGAGTGCAGGGTGCCGCAGTGTGTGTCTGTGTGTGTGACTGTGTGTGACTGTGTGACTGTGTGTGACTGTGTGTGTGACTGTGTGACTGTGTGTGCAGGGTGAGGAGAAGTTCATGTTCGTGGAGGAGTGCAGGGTGCCGCAGTGTGTGTGTGTGTGTGACTCTGTGTGTGTCTGTGTGTGTGTGTGACTGTGTGTGTGTGAGACTGTGTGTGACTGTGTGTGTGTGAGACTGTGTGACTGTGTGTGACTGTGTGTGTGTGACTGTGTGTGTGGCTGTGTGTGTGACTGTGTGTGTGTGACTGTGTGTGTGTGTGACTGTGTGTGTGTGTGAGACTGTGTGTGTGACTGTGTGTGTGTGTGACTGTGTGTGTGTGACTGTGTGTGTGACTGTGTGTGACTGTGTGACTGTGTGTGTGACTGTGTGTGACTGTCTGTGTGTGTGACTGTGTGTGTGACTGTGTGTCTGTGTGACTGTGTGACTGTGTGTGTGTGACTGTGTGTGTGTGTGTGTGACTGTCTGCGTGTGACTGCGTGTGACTGTGTGTGCAGGGTGAGGAGAAGTTCACGTTCGTGGAGGAGTGCAGGGTGCCGCAGTGTGTGTCTGTGTGTGTGACTGTGTGTGACTGTGTGACTGTGTGTGACTGTGTGTGACTGTGTGACTGCGTGTGTGTGACTGTGTGTGACTGTGTGACTGTGTGTGTGTGTGACTGTGTGTGTGACTGTGTGTGTGACTGCGTGTGACTGTGTGTGACTGTGTGTGCAGGGTGAGGAGAAGTTCACGTTCGTGGAGGAGTGCAGGGTGCCGCAGTCCGTCACCCTGCTGGTGCGAGGGCCCAGCCGCCATGCCCTGCAACAGGTTCGGGACGCAGCGCGGGACGGCCTGAGGGCCGTCAAGAACGCCATCGAGGATGGTGAGAGGCACGGACACACACACACTGGCACACACACAGACACACACACAGACACACACACACACGGGCACACACACTGGCACACACACACGGGCACACACACACACACTGGCACACACACGGACACACACTGGCACACACACACACACAGACACACACACAGACACACACACACACACACGGGCACACACACACTGGCACACACACACACACGGGCACACACACACTGGCACACACACACGGGCACACACACACACACGGACACACACACACACACGGGCACACACACACACACGGATACACACACACACACTGGCACACACACACGGGCACACACTCGCACACACACACGGGCACACACACACACGGACACACACACGGGCACACACTCGCACACACACACGGGCACGCACACACACACGGGCACACACACACACACGGGCACACACACACGGGCACACACACACTGGCACACACACACACTGGCACACACACACACACTGGCACGGACACACACACGGGCACACACACACACGGACACACACACACACGGGCACACACACACACACGGGCACACACACACACGGACACACACACACACACGGGCACACACACACACTGGCACACACACACACACACGGGCACACACTCGCACACACACACGGGCACACACACACACGGACACACACACGGGCACACACTCGCACACACACACGGGCACACACACACACACGGGCACACACTCGCACACACACACGGGCACACACACACACACACGGGCACACACACACGGGCACACACACACTGGCACACACACACACTGACATACACACACACACTGGCACGGACACGCACACACACACGGGCACACACACACACACTGGCACGCACGCACGCACTGGCACACACACGCACTGGCACGGACACGCACTGGCACGGACACAGACACGCACTGGCACACACGCACTGGCACGGACACGCTGGCACGGACACAGACACGCACTGGCACGGACACGGACACACGGACACGCACTGGCACAGACACACGCACTGGCACAGACACACACACGTACACATGCATGTGTGTTTGCGTGTGTGTACACGCTGTGTGTGTACACGCTGTGTGTGTACACGCTGTGTGTGTGTGTACACGCTGTGTGTGTACACGCTATGTGTGCACACGCTGTGTGTGTGCACACGCTGTGTGTGTGTACACGCTGTGTGTGTGTACACGCTGTGTGTGTGTACACGCTGTGTGTGTGTACACGCTGTGTGTGTGTGTGTACACGCTGTGTGTGTACACGCTGTGTGTGTGTGTGTACACGCTGTGTGTGTACACGCTGTGTGTGTGTGTACACGCTGTGTGTGTACACGCTGTGTGTGTACACACGCTGTGTGTGTGTACACGCTGTGTGTGTACACGCTGTGTGTGTACACACGCTGTGTGTGTACACGCTGTGTGTGTGTACACGCTGTGTGTGTGTACACGCTGTGTGTGTGTACACGCTGTGTGTGTGTACACGCTGTGTGTGTACACGCTGTGTGTCTGTGTGTGTGTACACGCTGTGTGTGTGTACACGCTGTGTGTGTACACGCTGTGTGTGTGTACACGCTGTGTGTGTACACGCTGTGTGTGTGTACACGCTGTGTGTGTACACGCTGTGTGTGTACACGCTGTGTGTGTGTACACACTGTGTGCTGTGTGTGTACACGCTGTGTGTGTACACGCTGTGCTCCAGGCTGTGTGATTCCGGGTGCCGGTGCGTTTGAGGTGGCCGCTTGGCAGGAGCTGACGGCCTTCCAGCCCCAGGTGAAGGGCCGTGCACAGCTGGGCATCCAGGCCTTCGCCGAGGCCTTGCTGATCATCCCCAAGGTGGGCGAATCCCTACACACTCACTACACACTGTCTAGACACTCACTAGACACTCTGTCACTGTCTGTGTGTGTGTCTGTGTCTGTGTGTGTCTGTGTGTGTGTGTGTGTCTAAGTGTGTGTGTGTGTCTAAGTGTCTGTGTGTGTGTCTAAGTGTGTGTGTCTGTGTGTGTGTGTCTGTGTGTGTGGGGAGTGATAGTGTAGTGGTTAGCGCTACGCTGCGCTATGAACCTGGCGACCCGGGTTCGATTCCCGCTCACGGCCAACACCAGTGACGATTATCTGAACCGGTCCCGGGCCTCCCCTAGGTCGACTCAGCCTCAAATGAGTACCTGGTGCGGTGTGTAAACATTGCCACTAGGGAGACAAAGGCGGTCGGGCGTGGTGCTGGCCACCCACCCCCTCGTGTACCGTTCCGGCCTTCATAGGTGGTGCTCGCTAACAGCACTTGCCCCTACAGTCTGTTAAGGCTATACGGGGGATCTTTGTTATCTTTGTGTGTGTGTCTAAGTGTGTGTGTCTGTGTGTGTATATCTAAGTGTGTCTAAGTGTGTGTGTGTCTAAGTGTGTGTCTGTGTGTGTGTCTGAGTAGACTTTGTCTCACAACGCGGGCTACGATGCTCTGGACACGGTGGTGAAACTCAAGGCAGAGTTGGCGCAGACGAAACAGCTGGTCGGGGTGGACCTGAACACCGGTACACAGTCACCACTAGTCACTACTAGTCACCACTAGTCACCACTAGTCACTACTAGTCACCACTAGTCACCACTAGTCACCACTAGTCACTACTAGTCACTAGTAGTTACCACTAGTCACCACTAGTCACCACTAGTAACCACTAGTCACTAGTAGTTACCACTAGTCACCACTAGTCACCACTAGTCACCAGTAGTCACCACTAGTCACTAGTAGTTACCACTAGTCACTACTAGTCACTAGTCACCACTAGTCACCACTAGTCACCAGTAGTCACCAGTAGTCACCAGTAGTCACCACTAGTCACCAGTAGTCACTAGTCACTACTAGTCACTACTAGTCACCACTAGTCACCAGTAGTCACTAGTAGTCACTAGTAGTCACCAGTAGTCACCACTAGTCACCACTAGTCACTACTAGTCACCAGTAGTCACTAGTCACCACTAGTCACCACTAGTCACTAGTAGTCACTAGTAGTCACTAGTAGTCACTAGTAGTCACCACTAGTCACCACTAGTCACTAGTAGTCACTAGTAGTCACCACTAGTCACCAGTAGTCACCAGTAGTCACTAGTCACCACTAGTCACCAGTAGTCACTAGTAGTCACCAGTAGTCACCACTAGTCACCAGTAGTCACCAGTAGTCACTAGTCACTACTAGTCACCACTAGTCACCACTAGTCACCAGTAGTCACCAGTAGTCACTAGTAGTCACTAGTAGTCACCACTAGTCACCACTAGTCACCAGTAGTCACCAGTAGTCACTAGTCACCACTAGTCACTAGTAGTCACTAGTAGTCACCACTAGTCACCACTAGTCACTAGTAGTCACTAGTAGTCACCACTAGTCACCACTAGTCACCAGTAGTCACTAGTCACTACTAGTCACTACTAGTCACCACTAGTCACCAGTAGTCACTAGTAGTCACTAGTAGTCACCACTAGTCACCAGTAGTCACCAGTAGTCACTAGTCACTACTAGTCACCACTAGTCACCACTAGTCACCAGTAGTCACTAGTAGTCACTAGTAGTCACCACTAGTCACCACTAGTCACCAGTAGTCACCAGTAGTCACTAGTCACCACTAGTCACTAGTAGTCACTAGTAGTCACCACTAGTCACCACTAGTCACTAGTAGTCACTAGTAGTCACCACTAGTCACCACTAGTCACTAGTAGTCACTAGTAGTCACCAGTAGTCACCAGCAGCAGTCACCACTAGTCACCACTAGTCACCACTAGTCACCAGCAGCAGTCACCACTAGTCACCACTAGTCACTACTAGTCACCAGCAGCAGTCACCACTAGTCACTAGTCACCACTAGTCACCACTAGTCACTAGTCACCACTAGTCACCACTAGTCACTAGTAGCAGTCACCACTAGTCACCACTAGTCACCAGCAGCAGTCACCACTAGTCACTAGTAGTCACCACTAGTCACTAGTAGTCACCACTAGTCACTAGCAGTCACCACTAGTCACTAGTAGTCACCACTAGTCACCAGCAGCAGTCACCACTAGTCACCACTAGTCACTAGTAGTCACCACTAGTCACTAGTAGTCACTACTAGTCACCACTAGTCACCAGCAGCAGTCACCAGCACAATACCTAGCAGTCAGTAGCAGTCAGTAGCAGCAGTCAGCAGTCAGTAGCAGTCAGTAGCAGCAGTCAGTAGCAGTCAGCAGTCAGTAGCAGTCAGTAGCAGCAGTCAGTAGCAGGCAGCAGTCAGTAGCAGTCAGCAGTCGGTAGCAGTCAGCAGCAGTCAGTAGCAGTCAGCAGTCAGCAGCAGTCAGTAGCAGTCAGTAGCAGTCAGTAGCAGGCAGCAGTCAGTAGCAGTCAGTAGTCAGTAGCAGTCAGTAGCAGCAGTCAGTAGCAGGCAGCAGTCAGTAGCAGTCAGCAGTCGGTAGCAGTCAGCAGCAGTCAGTAGCAGTCAGCAGTCAGCAGCAGTCAGTAGCAGTCAGTAGCAGGCAGCAGTCAGTAGCAGTCAGTAGCAGGCAGCAGTCAGCAGCAGTCAGTAGCAGCAGTCAGTGGCAGTCAGCAGCAGTCAGTAGCAGTCAGCAGTCAGCAGTCAGTAGCAGCAGTCAGTAGCAGTCAGCAGTCAGTAGCAGTCAGTAGTCAGTAGCAGTCAGTAGCAGCAGTCAGTAGCAGTCAGTAGCAGTCAGTAGTCAGTAGCAGTCAGTAGCAGTCAGTAGTCAGTAGCAGCAGTCAGTAGCAGTCGGTAGTCAGTAGCAGTCATCAGCAGTCAGTAGCAGTCAGTAGTCAGTAGCAGTCAGTAGTCAGTAGCAGTCAGTAGTCAGTAGCAGTCAGTAGTCAGTAGCAGTCATCAGCAGTCAGTAGCAGTCAGTAGCAGTCAGTAGTCAGTAGCAGTCAGTAGCAGTCATCAGCAGTCAGTAGCAGTCAGTAGTCAGTCAGTAGCAGTCAGTAGCAGCAGTCAATAGCAGTCAGCAGCAGTCAGCAGCAGTCAGTAGCAGTCAACAGCAGTCAGTAGCAGTCAGTAGTCAGTAGCAGTCAGTAGCAGCAGTCAGTAGCAGTCATCAGCAGTCAGTAGCAGTCAGTAGTCAGTCAGTAGCAGTCAGTAGCAGTCAGTAGTCAGTAGCAGCAGTTCCTGCCATAACACTGTGTGTCTGTGTGTGTGTGACTGTGTGTGTGTGCTGTGTGTGTGTGTGCTGTGTGTGCGTGCTGTGTGTCTGTGTGTGTGTGTGACTGTGTGTGTGTGTGTGCTGTGTGTGTGCGTGCTGTGTGTGTGTGCTGTGTCTGTGTGTGCTGTGTGTGTGTGCTGTGTGTCTGTCACAGGGGAGCCCATGGTAGCGAAGGATGCCGGAGTGTGGGACAACTACTGTGTTAAGAAGCAGATGCTCCACTCGTGGTGAGTGTGTCACTGTGTGTGTCACTGTGTGTGTGTGTGTCACTGTGTGTGTCACTGTGTGTGTGTCACTGTGTGTGTGTGTCACTGTGTGTGTGTGTCACTGTCGGGAGCTGGACCGGTACCGCCTGGATCTATGCGGCATTCAGGAGGTCCGGTGGACCGGCTCTGGCTCCTGCCACCATGAGGGGTGGACAGTCCTCTACTCGGGGCAGCAGACTGCCAAACAACAGGGTGTGGCTCTTCTTTTGAGCAAAAGAATGAAGGGGGCGTGGGAGCGTGGCGGTGAGGTGTGGGAAGCTGTAAGCCCCAGGCTACTTTGGGCTCGCCTTCCCATCAACCGGAGGCGAGGAATGGTGGTCGTGGTTACTTATGCCTTCACCGAAGATGAACATCCGTGGAGGGATGCAGGCAAAGCCGATGAGTCAATGCCTTCTATGACCTCCTGTCACAGGTGCTGGCTAAAGTGGCCCCTCGGGATAGAGTCATCATGTTGGGTGACTTCAATGCCCGAGTTGGTCATGATACTGGCACCTGGTCTGGAGTGATTGGAGGGCATGGGCCAGATCAGCTCAATAACAACGGTAGGAGGCTGCTAGATTTTTGTGCAGCCCATGGGCTTGTAATTACCAACACGCTGTTCCGGCATCGGCGCATCCACACAACATCATGGATGCATGCCGGGTCCAAGCAAGAACATCTGCTGGACTACATAGTGACGGACCAGCGGATGCGAGCCCATGTCCTTGACACCAGGACCTACCGTGGAGCTGATCTGCCCTCTGACCATCGACTAGTCATCTGTAAGATGCGCCTGCCATTCTTCCGCTCTGGTGGTGGGTGTACACCCAGGACCCCATTCCAACCTAAAGTGGCCTGGTCTCAGTTATCTGATGAAAGTTGCAAGCGAGAATTTCATCATCGCTTGCGGCTGGGATTGGCATCGTCCCCGACTCCTGATGTCGAGGGTAAATGGGCGAGGTTTAGGACTGTGACTCATGCAGCTGCAATGGCTGCTTTGGGTACGCGGTCCAGACCTCCCCAGAGACCCTGGCTGACAGAGGAGGTGTTCAGGATGGTTGAGAAAAAGCGACAGGCCCACTGTCATCGGCTACAGAATCCCATGTCAGAGAATGAGGAGGCTTACCGTAGCCTTCGCTCGGAGGTACGGAGAGCCGTGAGGTGCTGCAAGGATGGGTGGTGGTTGCGTGTTGCTGAGGAGATGGAGTCTGCCTCAGTGGCCCGTGATCACAAATCTCTATTTAACTCCATCAAAAAAGTAATCTGCAGCGCCACACCTATTACCATCATTAGGGGAAATAACGGTGACCCAATCTCCGACCCCCAGGAACAGGTTTGCAGATTTGCTGAGCATTTCTGTGAGGTCCTGGGGGAGGGTAAATCCCTCAGCCTAGAAAACATCGTGGCACAAAGTGAGGATGACCCCCTACATGACATCATAACAACAGTCTGGACCACTGGACAGGTTCCGCAGGATTGGAAGGATGCCCTGGTGGTCCCCCTCTTTAAGAAGGGGGACCGCACAGACTGTAACAACTACAGGGGCATCTCACTCCTCAGTGTGCCAGGAAAGGTCCTGGCAATTATTCAACATCGCCTTGCCAGGCACGCTGAGGAGAGGCTTGCGGAGCCCCAATGCGGTTTCAGGAAAAGGCGGTCCTGCACAGATGCCATATTTTCTGTCCGTCTGCTACAGCAGAGGTGTAGGGAATTCCAGCAAGACCTACATCTCTGCTTTATTGACCTGGTCAAGGCCTATGATACCATCAGTCGGCCTGGGCTCTGGGTTGTTCTTCGTGCTTTTGGAGTCCCTGACCCTCTGCTCATGATCATTAAGGACCTTCACATGAGTGGGCCCGGGTAAAACTACGTGGCTGTGTGATGCCTGTGTGTGTGATGTGTGTGTGTGATGCCTGTGTGTGTGATGCCTGTGTTACATATTTCAGTCGTAGTTTAGTGGTAATTTATTGAAGGTGGAGGGGTTACCAGCCCCTGGCACCCGTCCAGAGCCCCCGTTTAGCCACTGTGGTGGACACAGACGCCATGAGGGGAGGAGCCAATCGGAATTGGACCTCCCCCCACAGCACTGTCCACGACAGAGTTGCCCGTCCGGCACCGCGAGGAGGTAGGGGGTTGTTTTTGCTGACCCGTGGCACCTGGGTCTGCCCCGTGACCTCCTGCCAGCGGGCGATCGACACTTCACGTGGCCTCAGGGTGCACATGGCCTGGCACAAGCGTCGTGGTGACGTCACCGCCACTTAGTGGCGAATGGCGGTTGTTGTTGTGTGTGTCTGTGTGTGATCCCTGTGTGTGTGATGCCTGTGTGTGTGATGTGTGTGATGCCTGTGTGTGATGTGTGTGATGCCTGTGTGTGTGATGTGTGTGATGCCTGTGTGTATGATTGTGTGTGATGCCTGTGTGTGATGTGTGTGATCCCTGTGTGTGATTCCTGTGTGTGATGCCTGTGTGTGTGATGCCTGTGTGTGTGATGCCTGTGTGTGATGTGTGTGATGCCTGTGTGTGTGATGTGTGTGATGCCTGTGTGTGATGTGTGTGATCCCTGTGTGTGATTCCTGTGTGTGATGTGTGTGATGCCTGTGTGTGTGATGTGTGTGATGCCTGTGTGTGTGATGTGTGTGATGCCTGTGTGTGATGTGTGTGATGCCTGTGTGTGTGATGTGTGTGATGCCTGTGTGTGTGATGTGTGTGATGCCTGTGTGTGATGTGTGTGATCCCTGTGTGTGATTCCTGTGTGTGATGCCTGTGTGTGTGATGCCTGTGTGTGTGATGCCTGTGTGTGATGTGTGTGATCCCTGTGTGTGTGATGTGTGTGATGCCTGTGTGTGATGTGTGTGATGCCTGTGTGTGTGATTGTGTGTGATGCCTGTGTGTGTGATGTGTGTAATGCCTGTGTGTGTGATGTGTGTGATGCCTGTGTGTGTGATGCCTGTGTGTGTGATGCCTGTGTGTGTGATGCAGCACGTCCATCGCCAGTAACCTGCTGTTGGTGGATGAGATCATGAGGGCCGGGATGTCGTCACTCAAGGGCTGAGCACAGCAGCCTCCAACTCGAGTGTCACACACAGTGACACACACACAGTGACACACACAGTGACACACACAGTGACACACACAGTGTCACACACAGTGTCACACACAGTGACACACACAGTGTCACACACAGTGTCACACACACAGTGACACACACAGTGACACACACAGTGTCACACACACAGTGACACACACACACACAGTGTCACACACACACAGTGACACACACAGTGTCACACACACAGTGTCACACACACAGTGACACACACACAGTGACACACACACAGTGACACACACACAGTGTCACACACAGTGTCACACACACAGTGACACACACACACACAGTGTCACACACACACAGTGACACACACAGTGACACACACACAGTGTCACACACACAGTGACACACACACAGTGACACACACACAGTGACACACACACAGTGTCACACACAGTGTCACACACAGTGTCACACACAGTGTCACAGTGACACACACAGTGACACACACACACAGTGACACACACAGTGTCACACACACAGTGACACACACAGTGTCACACACAGTAACACACACACAGTGTCACACACACAGTGACACACACACAGTGACACACACACAGTGACACACACACAGTGTCACACACAGTGTCACACACAGTGTCACACACAGTGTCACAGTGACACACACAGTGACACACACACACAGTGACACACACAGTGTCACACACACAGTGACACACACAGTGTCACACACAGTAACACACACACAGTGTCACACACACACAGTGACACACACACACAGTGACACACACACACACAGTGACACACACACAGTGACACACACACACAGTCACACACACACAGTGACACACACACAGTGACACACACACAGTGACACACACACACACAGTGACACACACACACAGTGACACACACACACAGTGACACACACAGTGTCACACACACACAGTGACACACACAGTGACACACACAGTGTCACACACAGTGTCACACACAGTGTCACACACACAGTGTCACACACACAGTGTCACACACACAGTGACACACACAGTGACACACACAGTGTCACACACAGTGTCACACACAGTGTCACACACACAGTGTCACACACACAGTGACACACAGTGACACACACACAGTGACACACACACAGTGACACACACACAGTGACACACACACAGTGTCACACACAGTGTCACACACAGTGTCACACACAGTGTCACAGTGACACACACAGTGACACACACACACAGTGACACACACAGTGTCACACACACAGTGACACACACAGTGTCACACACAGTAACACACACACAGTGTCACACACACACAGTGACACACACACACAGTGACACACACACACACAGTGACACACACACAGTGACACACACACACAGTCACACACACACAGTGACACACACACAGTGACACACACACAGTGACACACACACACAGTGACACACACACACAGTGACACACACAGTGTCACACACACACAGTGACACACACAGTGACACACACAGTGTCACACACAGTGTCACACACAGTGTCACACACACAGTGTCACACACACAGTGTCACACACACAGTGACACACACACAGTGACACACACAGTGTCACACACAGTGTCACACACAGTGTCACACACAGTGTCACACACACAGTGTCACACACACACACACAGTGACACACACAGTGTCACACACACAGTGACACACACAGTGTCACACACAGTGACACACACACAGTGACACACACAGTGACACACACACACAGTGACACACACAGTGTCACACACAGTGTCACACACAGTGATACACACACACAGTGTCACACACACACACACAGTGACACACACAGTGTCACACACACAGTGACACACACAGTGTCACACACACAGTGTCACACACAGTGTCACACACACAGTGACACACACAGTGTCACACACAGTGTCACACACAGTGATACACACACACAGTGTCACACACACACACACAGTGACACACACAGTGTCACACACACAGTGACACACACAGTGTCACACACACAGTGTCACACACAGTGTCACACACACAGTGACACACACAGTGTCACACACAGTGTCACACACAGTGATACACACACACAGTGTCACACACACACACACAGTGACACACACAGTGTCACACACACAGTGACACACACAGTGTCACACACAGTGTCACACACAGTGTCACACACAGTGTCACAGTGACACACACAGTGACACACACACACACACAGTGACACACAGTGACACACACAGTGTCACAGTGTCACACACACACAGTGTCACACAGTGACACACACAGTGACACACACAGTGACACACACACAGTGACACAGTGACACACACAGTGACACACACAGTGACACACACAGTGACACACACACAAAGTGACACACACAGTGACACACACAGTGACACAGTGACACACACACACAGTGACACACACAGTGACACACACAGTGTCACACACAGTGACACACACAGTGACGCACACAGTGACACACACAGTGACACACACACAGTGACACACACAGTGACACACACAGTGACACACACAGTGTCACACACACACAGTGACACACACACAGTGACACACACAGTGACACACACAGTGACACACACACAGTGACACACACACAGTGACACACACACATACACAGTGACACACACAGTGACACACACACAGTGACACACAGTGACACACACAGTGACACACACACACAGTGACACACACACAGTGACACAGTGACACACACACAGTGATACACACAGTGACACACAGTGACACACACACACAGTGACACACACACAGTGACACACACAGTGACACACACAGTGACACACACAGTGACACACACACATAGTGACACACACACACAGTGACACACACAGTGACACAGTGACACACACACAGTGATACACACAGTGACACACACACACAGTGACACACACACAGTGACACACACAGTGACACACACAGTGACACACACACACAGTGACACACACACAGTGACACACACAGTGACACACACACACAGTGACACACACAGTGACACACAGTGACACACACACACACACAGTGACACACACACAGTGACACACACACGTACACACATACAGTGACACACACACGTACACACACACACATAGGTACACCAACCCCCTAACCCTCAACCACTCACAACACCCCCAGCCATCGGCAATGCCCCTGTCACACCCCGTGTGTAGGGGCTTAGGGGAGAGACCATAAATCCCTCCCATACCTGTCACCTATAACCCTCAACCCCTAACATACACAACCCTCGTCCTAAACCCCGAGACCCTACACCCCGAGACCCTACACCCCGAGACCCTACACCCCGAGACCCTACACCCCTAGACCCTACACCCCTAGACCCTAAACCCCTAGACCCTACACCCCTAGACCCTACACCCCTAGACCCTACACCCCTAGACCCTACACCCCTAGACCCCCACCCCTAGACCCCCACCCCTAGACCCCCACCCCTAGACCCCCATCCCAAGCTGTCTCCAACGTGTATGGAGCTCTTCCACCTACCACCACCCACCCACTACCCCCCACCACCCACCCACTACCACCCACCCACTACCCCCCACCACCATCCCCTACTACCACCCACCCACTACCCCCCACCACCCACTACCACCACCCACTACCCCACACCAGCCACTACCACCCACCACTACCCCCACCACCCACTACCCCCCACCACCACCCACTACCCCCCACCACCACCCACTACCACCCACCACCATCCCCCACTACCACCCACCCACTACCACCCACTACCCCCCACCACCCACCCACTACCCCCCACCACCCACCCACTACCCCACACCACCACCCACTACCCCCTACCCCCCACCCACTAACCACCACTCGTGTTGTTGGTGTTGGTGGTGCCCCACCACTGGTGGTGGTGTTGGTGGTGGTGCTCCACCAGTGGTGGTGGTGTTGGTGGTGGTGTTGTTGGTGGTGCTCCACCAGTGGTGGTGGTGTTGGTGGTGGTGCTCCACCAGTGGTGGTGTTGTTGGTGGTGCCCCACCACTCGTGTTGGTGTTGTTGTTGGTGGTGGTGCCCCACCACTGGTGGTGTTGTTGGTGGTGCCCCACCACTGGTGTTGTTGTTGGTGGTGGTGTTGTTGCTGTAGCAGCTGAGTGCGCTGGGTGTGGCAGGGCGAGCGATGACGACAATAAACACAGCAACCTGATGGTGGTGGTGGTGGTGATGATCTTGCTTGCTTCTTCCAAGATCACACAGAGACAGAGACCCACAGACTCACCACACAGAGACCCACAAACTCACCACACAGAGACCCATAGACTCACCACACAGAGACCCACAGACTCACCACACAGAGACCCACAAACTCACCACACAGAGACCCATAGACTCACCACACAGAGACCCACAGACTCACCACACAGAGACCCACAGACTCACCACACTTGATACAGCTCTTTTGCTGTGACTTCCATCTGGAGACGGAAGCTTGGTGTTGCCTCCGAAACGTCGTGATTTAATTGTTTTCATTTTACCTACGGCGTGACTTTACCGAAAATCACCAGAGTATCAACACAAATTGTAGAGTAGTTAGTGATGTCATGTCACGCTTGCCCTCTGGTGTGATGACGTCACGACTTGTGACGTTCGCAGGGGGCGGGACGGTGATATGTCCCCCTGGGGTATTTAAGCTGGAACCCGTCACGTGTTCAGGATCGTTTGGAGTGTCTGAATGAGTGAGTGAGTGAATGATTGAGTGAATAATTGAGTGAGTGAATTATTGAATGAGTGAGTTCTTTGAAACAGAGAGGAGATCCAGTACGTAGTCTGTAAGTACATTGTTGAATCAATAAGATCCGGTGCACAATCCGTCGAACATTAAGAGATGTTAAGTTTGACCCAATGTAGAGATCACAGTGGTGAGTCCTATATGGGCAGTTCAATGTAAATCTTTAGGCCGAGTGATAGATGGAATCAAGCTTCTTCAGTACAGAACTTGGGGCTGATTTATACACGATGTCACAGTAGTCAAGTAGAGGCAGTATGGTAGCTTTTATCAATTCCAAACGGAACATTGGGGGGAAGCAGTGCTTGTGTCGATACAGAAAACCAATTTTTATTTTTGTCTTTTTACCAATATAATCAATGTGATCTTCAAAATTCAGTTGTGAATCCAGGATGACCCCAAGATACTTGTAGATCTTGACGTGCTCTATTTGACAATTAAGGAATGTAATTGGGGAAAAATAATTTCCTGCTTTAGTCCCGGTGAGAAGCATAGCACCTTGGTTTTGGAGGTATTCAGGGACTAGTTTAAGAGAAACTAGCTGATGTTGTAGTTTGTTGAAATCACCCTGGAGAGCTTAGCAATCACGTCATCCGGAGAGCGGCCAGCGGTAATCAGTATCGTGTCATCTGCAAAAAGATTTACCCTGGAATGATCCAGGTCAGTGCCCAAGTCATTGACATAAAGAGAGAACAAGAGGGGGCCGAGGATGGAACCCTGTGGAACCCCTTTTGTTATCTTAACGCTGTTTGACCTCCAACCATCTGTGAATACAGTTTGGGTGCGAGAAAAGAGGTAATTTTTTAACCATTTTGCTGTGTTCTCGGAAAAACCGAGGCAACTTAGTTTACTAAGCAGGGTGTTGTGGTCTACTGTATCAAAAGCTTTGGACAGGTCTAGAAAAAGACAGGCACAGTACTGCTTATTATCAAGGCTATTGTAAATTTGATTCAAAGAGTCTAATGCAGCAAATGTGGTGCTGTATTTTTTCCGGAACCCAGATTGTTTTGGATGTAGTAGATTGTTGGTGGACAGGAAACTGCTAATTTGGTAGTTCAATAATTTTTCAAAAATGTTCATCAACGGGGACAAAATTGAGATAGGTCGTTAGTTGTTGGGATCATCTTTAGGGCCCCCTTTGTGAAGTGGACGGACATAGGAATGTTTCCATTCTCGAGGAACTGATGCTTCTTTGATGGACAGGTTGAAAATATGGGCTATAGGTTTGTATATTTGGTGACCAACAGTTAGCAGAGCTGTTTCAGAACATTACTTTCGTGGATTGGCTGGAAACTAAATTCGTTTAATGTTTGGACAGGGGTGTAGGGATTTGCATGAGCAGGGGTGACTCCCAAAACATCAAGAAGATTACCGGCTTCAGAAAAATGAAGGTTAAAATTGTCAACTATTTCTTTGGGATCTGAAAAATGTTCCCCATTTTGGTTAAGCTCAATGGGCAGATTGTCTGTTTTGGATGCCTTTTCGATAGATTTGATTGTTTTCCAGAAGATCCTGGCATTTCCATGTGATTCCAGGAAGAGTGGAATTGAAATAGGCATTTTTTGCATGCCGTATTTTTTTGACGCATCTATTCCTTAAAATCCTGTATTTTAGCCAGTTATTGACCAAATTACTTTTCTGAGCACATGCCCAAGCCTTGTCCCTAGTTTTCATGAGCTTTGTAATCAAAGGATCAAACCATGGTGGGCGGTTGCCTTTAGTTTTAAATCTAACCAACGGAGCATGTTTGTTAAGAATTTGGAGAAACGTGTACCTGAAGGTCTCCTAAGCCTTAGTTAGGTTGGGGATATCACAGACCTTGTCAATATCCGAGTGAAGCACATCATTAGTAAATGCCTGAGTGCTGAAGTGTCTCATAGAGTGCTTCTCAACCAATTTTGGGGGGGGACTTTGGGTCTGGCTGATGATCTCACACCAAAAATGAAGGAGTGATCAGTAAGGTTATTACCCAGAACACCAGTCGGTGTGAAATTGTGAGGGGCATTTGTCAATAGGACGTCAAGCAGAGATGACTGTCCCGGATTTTTTAGGTTGGGTCTTGTGGGGACATTAATTGAAACAGGTTAAATTCATCTGTAAAAAATATGTGGCAACGGCCGGCGGGTTTAGCCAATTCCAATTTAGATCACCCACTAAAATTATTTCACCTTTAGGGAGGCCCTCAAAAAGCCCTCTCAGTGCAGATGCAGCTTCAACATCCTTCCCACTAGGCGGTCTATAGCAGCACACTACCAATATCTGTTGATTATTTGGGAGAGTTATTCTGAGAGCCAAAACCTTCAAAGCAACATTTTTTTAAACAAGGAGTGAGCTGGTGAACATGCAATAGTATTACGAACATAGATGGCAATTCCACCTCCTTTAGATCCTCGGTCAAGCCGAAAGAGGTTTTAGTTGTCAATCGTAATCTGCAAGTCATTGACGGCAGGAGTGAAAAATGTTTATGTTAGGCAAAAAATGTCCGGGTCAAGATTTGCCACCTCTAGTTTTAGTCGACTTAATTTAATCACAAGCCCTCTGATGTTGACGCGTAGAACGCCAACACCTTTCCTGCCCGAAAAATCTACAGAATTATACGAGTTCTTTATGTTTGGGCCAGGATGAAGCTCAATACCGCCCAGAAATAAGAAAAGTAGAATTAACGGTTTGCACAAGTATTTTCTGTGAAAGGATGAAGAGCGGCGAACCTTGGACGAATAGCAGCTCGCAGATGGTGTTATTTTTAAGAGCAGAATGAAGTTTGGAAGGAGTGCTGGTGAAGCAATGGGACGAAGATATGGTTTAAAAGGATACAATGATGGAGTGTAGAAGTGTCCATGAGCTGTGTTTCATTTGCAGGTTGTAGTGGCAAATCGAGCAACAGCTATTGACGCAAAGTAACGGGGGTAGCCGTTTGTAGAGTTGAGTGTGGCACGAGATATGGCCGGGAGGGACGGCAGTATGATTAATACGCAGCGGGAGAATTGCCATCTTTAAGATAACAAAAGATCCACAACTGTTTAAACACACAAGTGAAACACGTACCGGTAGGCCGAGCGCGAGCGATGTCTTGCCTTGATTGAAAGCTTTCGTGACTGCAAGGATTCATCCTCTTTGGTTCTTTCGGTAAAGTCACGTAGGTAGAATGAGAATAAAATAACAAATTGATAAAATAAAATAACACGATAAAAATTATCACGACGTTTCGGCCACAACACAAGCGGCCTTCATCAGGTGAAGGGACGAGACCGTCTGGAGGACAGCGCTGGAGCGAAAAAGCCACGCTCAGATCACGACCTTTAAGCTTAGAGTCGCAGCATCTCTTCAGAAAGGTGAGAGACTCGATTAGTTGAGCCTTCTTATCCCGGAATCTGTTGAATGATCTTAAGTTTGTGAGGAATCCCTCTCCGTAGATGCGGTTAAATTTCGATTTAAAGCTTTCGTGACTGCAAGGATTCATCTTCTTTGGTTCTTTCGGTAAAGGTCGCGATCTGAGCGTGTCTTTTTCGCTCTGGCGCTGTCCTCCAGACGGTCTCGTCCCTTCACCGGATGAAGGCCGCTTGTGTTGTGGCCGAAACGTCGTGAGAATTTTATTTCATCAATGTATTATTTTCTTCTCATCCTACCCGGTGACTCTACCGAGAGAACCAAAGAAGATGTCGTCTTGCCGTACTCGTGGCCCCGTGTACGGCTTCTCGCCCGCGTGCTCGAGTTTCTGGCGGCGGTCAGCTCCCGGTCACGGAGTTGACTAGCCGTTCAAGTTCTTGCTCAAGTGTGTAAAGCACACCCTGGTGCGTCGCCGTTTCTCTACGCTAGCGTGCATGTGACGTAATAAGTCTTTTTGTTTTGTTTTCAAGGGGCATCTTCGCGAACAGGGCAATAACCTGATCACGCAGGTGAAGGGTAAAACCCTCAACGGGAGCGGGTCAAGACGGTCGATGGCTTCCTGCAGAAGCTTCGGCTCCTTGATGACGGAGGGCGTTTCTGAGCAAACCAGGCGGCAGCAGATTAAGGCAGACGCAGGGAGTAGCAGCTCAGACAGACACAGGGAGTAACAGCTCAGACACAGGGAGTAACAGCTCAGACAGACACGGAGTAACAGCTCAGACAGACACAGGGAGTAACAGCTCAGACACAGGGAGTAACAGCTCAGACAGACGCAGGGAGTAACAGCTCAGGCAGACACAGGGAGTAACAGCTCAGACAGACACAGGGAGTAACAGCTCAGACAGACACAGGGAGTAACAGCTCAGACACAGGGAGTAACAGCTCAGACAGACACGGAGTAACAGCTCAGACAGACACAGGGAGTAACAGCTCAGACACAGGGAGTAACAGCTCAGACAGACGCAGGGAGTAACAGCTCAGGCAGACACAGGGAGTAACAGCTCAGACACAGGGAGTAACAGCTCAGACAGACACGGAGTAACAGCTCAGACAGACACAGGTAGTAACAGCTCAGGTAGACACAGGGAGTAACAACTCAGACAGACACAGGGAGTAACAGCTCAGACAGACACGGAGTAACAGCTCAGACAGACACAGGGAGTAACAGCTCAGACACAGGGAGTAACAGCTCAGACAGACACGGAGTAACAGCTCAGACAGACACAGGGAGTAACAGCTCAGACACAGGGAGTAACAGCTCAGACAGACGCAGGGAGTAACAGCTCAGGCAGACACAGGGAGTAACAGCTCAGGCAGACACAAGGAGTAACAGCTCAGACAGACACAGGGAGTAACAGCTCAGACAGACACAGGTAGTAGCAGCTCAGGTAGACACAGGGAGTAACAGCTCAGACAGACACAGGGAGTAACAGCTCAGGTAGACACAGGGAGTAACAGCTCAGGTAGACACAGGGAGTAACAGCTCAGACAGACACAGGTAGTAACAGCTCAGACAGACACAGGGAGTAACAGCTCAGACAGACACAGGGAGTAACAGCTCAGACAGACACAGGTAGTAACAGCTCAGACAGACACAGGGAGTAACAGCTCAGGCAGACGCAGGGAGTAACAGCTCAGACAGACACAGGGAGTAACAGCTCAGACAGACACAGGGAGTAACAGCTCAGGTAGACACAGGGAGTAACAGCTCAGACAGACACAGGGAGTAACAGCTCAGACATCAGGGAGTAACAGCTCAGACAGACACAGGGAGTAACAGCTCAGGTAGACACAGGTAGTAACAGCTCAGACAGACAGGGAGTAACAGCTCAGACAGACACTAGGAGTAACAGCTCAGACAGACACAGGGAGTAACAGCTCAGACAGACACAGGGAGTAACAGCTCAGACAGACACAGGTAGTAACAGCTCAGACAGACACAGGGAGTAACAGCTCAGACAGACACAGGGAGTAACAGCTCAGACAGACGCAGGGAGTAACAGCTCAGACAGACACAGGGAGTAACAGCTCAGACAGACACAGGGAGTAACAGCTCAGACAGACACAGGGAGTAACAGCTCAGACAGACACAGGGAGTAACAGCTCAGGTAGACACAGGGAGTAACAGCTCAGACAGACACAGGTAGTAACAGCTCAGGTAGACACAGGAAGTAACAGCTCAGACAGACAGGGAGTAACAGCTCAGGCAGACACAGGGAGTAACAGCTCAGACAGACACAGGGAGTAACAGCTCAGACAGACACAGGGAGTAACAGCTCAGACAGACACAGGGGAGTAACAGCTCAGACAGACACAGGGAGTAACAGCTCAGACACAGGTAGTAACAGCTCAGACAGACAGGGAGTACAGCTCAGGCAGACACAGGGAGTAACAGCTCAGACAGACACAGGGAGTAACAGCTCAGACAGACACAGGGAGTAACAGCTCAGACAGACCACAGGGAGTAACAGCTCAGACACAGGTAGTAACAGCTCAGACAGACAGGGAGTAACAGCTCAGGCAGACACAGGGAGTAACAGCTCAGACAGACACAGGGAGTAACAGCTCAGACAGACACAAGGAGTAACAGCTCAGACACAGGTAGTAACAGCTCAGACAGACACAGGGAGTAACAGCTCAGACAGACACAGGGAGGAACAGCTCAGACAGACACAGGGAGTAACAGCTCAGACAGACACAGGGAGTAACAGCTCAGACACAGGTAGTAACAGCTCAGACAGACACAGGGAGTAACAGCTCAGACAGACACGGAGTAACAGCTCAGACACAGGTAGTAGCAGCTCAGGTAGACACAGAGATAACAGCTCAGACAGACAGGAGTAACAGCTCAGACAGACACAGGGAGTAACAGCTCAGACAGACACAGGGGTAACAGCTCAGACACAGGTAGTAACAGCTCAGACAGACAGGGAGTAACAGCTCAGGCAGACACAGGGAGTAACAGCTCAGACAGACACAGCAGTAACAGCTCAGACAGACACAGGGAGTAACAGCTCAGACAGACACAGGGAGTAACAGCTCAGACACAGGTAGTAACAGATCAGACAGACAGGGAGTAAGAGCTCAGGCAGACACAGGGAGTAACAGCTCAGACAGACACAGGGAGTAACAGCTCAGACAGACACAGGGAGTAACAGCTCAGACACAGGTAGTAACAGCTCAGACAGACACAGGAGTAACAGCTCAGACAGACACAGGGAGTAACAGCTCAGACAGACACAGGAGTAACAGCTCAGACACAGGTAGTAACAGCTCAGACAGACACAGGGAGTAACAGCTCAGACAGACAGGGAGTAACAGCTCAGACACAGGTAGTAGCAGCTCAGGTAGACACAGGGAGTAACAGCTCAGACAGACACAAGGAGTAACAGCTCAGACACAGGTAGTAACAGCTCAGGTAGACACAGGGAGTAACAACTCAGACAGACACAGGGAGTAACAGCTCAGACAGACACAGGGAGTAACAGCTCAGACAGACACAGGTAGAACAGCTCAGACACAGGAGTAACAGCTCAGACAGACACAGGAGTAACAGCTCAGACACAGGTAGTAACAGCTCAGACAGACATGGAGTAACAGCTCAGACAGAACAGGAGTAACAGCTCAGACAGACACAGGGAGTAACAGCCTCAGGTAGACCAGGGAGTAACAGCTCAGACAGACACAGGGAGTAACAGCTCAGACAGACACAGGGAGTAACAGCCCAGACAGACACAGGGAGTAACAGCTCAGACACAGGTAGTAACAGCTCAGACAGACAGGGAGTAACAGCTCAGGCAGACACAGGGAGTAACAGCTCAGACACAGGGAGTAACAGCTCAGACAGACACAGGGAGTAACAGCTCAGACAGACACAGGGAGTAACAGCTCAGACACAGGTAGTAACAGCTCAGACAGACAGGGAGTAACAGCTCAGGCAGACACAGGGAGTAACAGCTCAGACAGACACAGGGAGTAACAGCTCAGACAGACACAGGGAGTAACAGCTCAGACACAGGTAGTAACAGCTCAGACAGACAAAGGGAGTAACAGCTCAGACAGACACAGGGAGTAACAGCTCAGACAGACACAGGGAGTAACAGCTCAGACAGACACAGGGAGTAACAGCTCAGACACAGGTAGTAACAGCTCAGACAGACACAGGGAGTAACAGCTCAGACAGACAGGGAGTAACAGCTCAGACACAGGTAGTAGCAGCTCAGGTAGACACAGGGAGTAACAGCTCAGACAGACACAAGGAGTAACAGCTCAGACACAGGTAGTAACAGCTCAGGTAGACACAGGGAGTAACAACTCAGACAGACACAGGGAGTAACAGCTCAGACAGACACACAGGGGAGTAACAGGCTCAGACAGACACAGGTAGTAACAGCTCAGACACAGGGAGTAACAGCTCAGACAGACACAGGGAGTAACAGCTCAGACACAGGTAGTAACAGCTCAGACAGACAGGGAGTAACAGCTCAGGCAGACACAGGGAGTAACAGCTCAGACAGACACAGGGAGTAACAGCTCAGACAGACACAAGGAGTAACAGCTCAGACACAGGTAGTAACAGCTCAGGTAGACACAGGGAGTAACAACTCAGACAGACACAGGGAGTAACAGCTCAGACAGACACAGGAGTAACAGCTCAGACAGACCACAGGTAGTAACAGCTCAGACACAGGGAGTAACAGCTCAGACAGACACAGGGAGTAACAGCTCAGACACAGGTAGTAACAGCTCAGACAGACATGGAGTAACAGCTCAGACAGACACAGGGAGTAACAGCTCAGACAGACACAGGGAGTAACAGCTCAGGTAGACACAGGGAGTAACAGCTCAGACAGACACAGGGAGTAACAGCTCAGACAGACACAGGGAGTAACAGCTCAGACAGACACAGGGAGTAACAGCTCAGACACAGGTAGTAACAGCTCAGACAGACAGGGAGTAACAGCTCAGGCAGACACAGGGAGTAACAGCTCAGACAGACAAGGGAGTAACAGCTCAGACAGACACAGGGAGTAACAGCTCAGACAGGACACAGGGAGTAACAGCTCAGACACAGGTAGTAACAGCTCAGACAGACAGGGAGTAACAGCTCAGCAGACACAGGGTAGTAACAGCTCAGACAGACACAGGGAGTAACAGCTCAGACAGACACAGGGAGTAACAGCTCAGACACAGGTAGTAACAGCTCAGACAGACAAAGGGAGTAACAGCTCAGACAGACACAGGGAGTAACAGCTCAGACAGACACAGGGAGTAACAGCTCAGACAGACACAGGGAGTAACAGCTCAGACACAGGTAGTAACAGCTCAGACAGACACAGGGAGTTACAGCTCAGACAGACAGGGAGTAACAGCTCAGACACAGGTAGTAGCAGCTCAGGTAGACACAGGGAGTAACAGCTCAGACAGACACAAGGAGTAACAGCTCAGACACAGGTAGTAACAGCTCAGGTAGACACAGGGAGTAACAACTCAGACAGACACAGGGAGTAACAGCTCAGACAGACACAGGGAGTAACAGCTCAGACAGACACAGGTAGTAACAGCTCAGACACAGGGAGTAACAGCTCAGACAGACACAGGGAGTAACAGCTCAGACACAGGTAGTAACAGCTCAGACAGACAGGGAGTAACAGCTCAGGCAGACACAGGGAGTAACAGCTCAGACAGACACAGGGAGTAACAGCTCAGGTAGACACAGGGAGTAACAGCTCAGACAGACACAGGGAGTAACAGCTCAGACAGACACAGGGAGTAACAGCTCAGACAGACACAGGGAGTAACAGCTCAGACACAGGTAGTAACAGCTCAGACAGACAGGGAGTAACAGCTCAGGCAGACACAGGGAGTAACAGCTCAGACAGACACAGGGAGTAACAGCTCAGACAGACACAGGGAGTAACAGCTCAGACAGACACAGGGAGTAACAGCTCAGACACAGGTAGTAACAGCTCAGACAGACAGGGAGTAACAGCTCAGGCAGACACAGGGAGTAACAGCTCAGACAGACACAGGGAGTAACAGCTCAGACAGACACAGGGAGTAACAGCTCAGACACAGGTAGTAACAGCTCAGACAGACAAAGGGAGTAACAGCTCAGACAGACACAGGGAGTAACAGCTCAGACAGACACAGGGAGTAACAGCTCAGACAGACACAGGGAGTAACAGCTCAGACACAGGTAGTAACAGCTCAGACAGACACAGGGAGTAACAGCTCAGACAGACAGGGAGTAACAGCTCAGACACAGGTAGTAGCAGCTCAGGTAGACACAGGGAGTAACAGCTCAGACAGACACAGGGAGTAACAGCTCAGACACAGGTAGTAACAGCTCAGGTAGACACAGGGAGTAACAACTCAGACAGACACAGGGAGTAACAGCTCAGACAGACACAGGGAGTAACAGCTCAGGTAGACACAGGGAGTAACAGCTCAGACAGACACAGGGAGTAACAGCTCAGACACAGGTAGTAACAGCTCAGGTAGACACAGGTAGTAACAGCTCAGACAGACACAGGGAGTAACAGCTCAGACAGACACAGGTAGTAACAGCTCAGACACAGGTAGTAACAGCTCAGACAGACAGGGAGTAACAGCTCAGACAGACACAGGGAGTAACAGCTCAGACAGACACTAGGAGTAACAGCTCAGACAGACACAGGGAGTAACAGCTCAGACAGACACAGGGAGTAACAGCTCAGACAGACACAGGTAGTAACAGCTCAGACAGACACAGGGAGTAACAGCTCAGACAGACACAGGGAGTAACAGCTCAGACAGACGCAGGGAGTAACAGCTCAGACAGACACAGGGAGTAACAGCTCAGACAGACACAGGGAGTAACAGCTCAGACAGACACAGGGAGTAACAGCTCAGACAGACACAGGGAGTAACAGCTCAGGTAGACACAGGGAGTAACAGCTCAGACAGACACAGGTAGTAACAGCTCAGGTAGACACAGGAAGTAACAGCTCAGACAGACAGGGAGTAACAGCTCAGGCAGACACAGGGAGTAACAGCTCAGACAGACACAGGGAGTAACAGCTCAGACAGACACAGGGAGTAACAGCTCAGACAGACACAGGGAGTAACAGCTCAGACAGACACAGGGAGTAACAGCTCAGACAGACACAGGGAGTAACAGCTCAGACAGACACAGGGAGTAACAGCTCAGACACAGGTAGTAACAGCTCAGACAGACAGGGAGTAACAGCTCAGACAGACACAGGGAGTAACAGCTCAGACAGACACAGGGAGTAACAGCTCAGACACAGGTAGTAACAGCTCAGACAGACAGGGAGTAACAGCTCAGGCAGACACAGGGAGTAACAGCTCAGACAGACACAGGGAGTAACAGCTCAGACAGACACAGGGAGTAACAGCTCAGACAGACACAGGGAGTAACAGCTCAGACACAGGTAGTAACAGCTCAGACAGACAGGGAGTAACAGCTCAGGCAGACACAGGGAGTAACAGCTCAGACAGACACAGGGAGTAACAGCTCAGACAGACACAGGGAGTAACAGCTCAGACAGACACAGGGAGTAACAGCTCAGACACAGGTAGTAACAGCTCAGACAGACAGGGAGTAACAGCTCAGGCAGACACAGGGAGTAAAAGCTCAGACAGACACAGGGAGTAACAGCTCAGACAGACACAGGGAGTAACAGCTCAGACACAGGTAGTAACAGCTCAGACAGACACAGGGAGTAACAGCTCAGACAGACACAGGGAGTAACAGCTCAGACAGACACAGGGAGTAACAGCTCAGACACAGGTAGTAACAGCTCAGACAGACACAGGGAGTAACAGCTCAGACAGACAGGGAGTAACAGCTCAGACACAGGTAGTAGCAGCTCAGACAGACAGGGAGTAACAGCTCAGACAGACACAGAGAGTAACAGCTCAGACACAGGTAGTAACAGCTCAGGTAGACACAGGGAGTAACAACTCAGACAGACACAGGGAGTAACAGCTCAGACAGACACAGGGAGTAACAGCTCAGACAGACACAGGTAGTAACAGCTCAGACACAGGGAGTAACAGCTCAGACAGACACAGGGAGTAACAGCTCAGACACAGGTAGTAACAGCTCAGACAGACAGGGAGTAACAGCTCAGGCAGACACAGGGAGTAACAGCTCAGACAGACACAGGGAGTAACAGCTCAGGTAGACACAGGGAGTAACAGCTCAGGCAGACACAGGGAGTAACAGCTCAGACAGACACAGGGAGTAACAGCTCAGACAGACACAGGTAGTAACAGCTCAGACAGACAGGGAGTAACAGCTCAGGCAGACACAGGGAGTTACAGCTCAGGTAGACACAGGGAGTAACAGCTCAGACAGACACAGGTAGTAACAGCTCAGACAGACACAGGGAGTAACAGCTCAGACAGACACAGGGAGTAACAGCTCAGACAGACACAGGGAGTAACAGCTCAGACAGACACAGGGAGTAACAGCTCAGGTAGACACAGGGAGTAGCAGCTCAGACACAGGTAGTAACAGCTCAGGTAGACACAGGGAGTAACAGCTCAGACAGACACAGGGAGTAACAGCTCAGACAGACACAGGGAGTAACAGCTCAGACAGACACAGGGAGTAACAGCTCAGGCAGACACAGGGAGTAACAGCTCAGACATAGACTGCGTTATGGGATTGCTATTCGCATGAATGACGCTCTATATATATAAAAAAAAATACTGCATGTGATAGCCACAGATGTTATGAGCTGTTTATTGAAGAGTCGTAATGTCTTGTTCCTTCATATCCAAGTTGAGTGTAATCATGTTACCCTGTTGGTTAACCCCGTGAAGGCCGAGAGGATGTTACGTGCTATACACAAACACAGCAGTGATTTGAAGAATATCTCTTCAGGCTTTCGAGAGCTTCCTCTCCTGCCGGCAGTTGCAGGGCTGCGCCTTTACCTCTGCAACATTCATGAACAGCCGTAATAACAAATAACATGACGGATAATTTATCCCCAAATTACATTTAACATGATTTCTTATAGATTTTAAGGGGTGACTTATAATCTGCAATTTATGGATCTCGGTAAAAAATTGTTAAGTTATTAAACACCTTCTATGAGTAAACAGATTTAAAGTTTATACATTTAGGCCTACTCATCTGGTACTAGGCGAAGCCTGCGCCAAGATAATTGATCCTGAATTTGTTTTTAAAATACTTATAGATTAAGAGGTGACTGATAATTTTCCATCGAAGGACCTCTGTTCCTGTAAAATTAAGTTATTAAATACCTTAGATGGGGCACTAAATTAAAGTTTAAATCTTTAGGCCTGAGGCCTAATAACCTGTTATTAGACGAAGCCTGTGGCGTTAGAATGAATCCTCAAATGAGTTAAAAATGCACTGACAGATATAGGGGTGACTGAAGATCTGCCATCTAACGATCTCTGTAATTTTTAAGTTATTAAACACCTTAGTCGAGTAACCAAATTAAAGTTTAAACCGTTAGGCCTAAGGCTTGAGGCCTACTAACCTGTTTCTAGGCAAAGCCTGAATCCTCAATTACGTTTAATTTACTTATAGATTAAGAATGTTCCATGAGAACATTGATTGATTATTACTTTACACTCTCTCAGACACCCACAACAACAACCGCCATTCACCACTAAGTGGCGGTGACGTCACCACGACGCTTGTGCCAGGCTATGTGCACCCTGAGGCCAGGTGAAGTGTCGAACGCCCGCGGGCAGGTCACGGGGCAGACCCAGGTGCCACGGGTCGACTGACTGAGATGACTGGCTGATGCACCACCTGTGCCTCCTACTGTGCCAACCTGCCGTGCTTTAGCCACCCGGCGCTCCGCTCGTTGTTGTGAGCGTCGCTCCTCCGCCCTCCGTTGTTGTTGGAGGGCGACTGCCTCTAACTGCCCAGTAGCGTCCTTCACGAGCCTCCTCCACAGAGGCCGATCTTGACACCGCTGGTACCAGTCATCGGCAAGTCCACTCAACTCCACGTCCTCCTGTACCACATCACTCCATCTCTTCTCTAGCCCGTGCCGCGCCCGCTTAGCCCCCTCAATCTGGCCAAACAAAAGCTGTTTCGGCATGCGGTGGCTGGGCATGCGGGCTACATGACCCAGCCATCGCAGCCTTGCCCGCCGGAGGAGCTCACCGATGGGACCCTGCCCAGATCTTTCAAGGATTTGTGAGCTCCTCACACAATCCAGCCTGGTTAAACCCAGGATGGATCGTAGGCAGGCCAGCCCAAATGTTTCTAACCGGCGAAGATGTTCCATTAGGGGGGTCCACGTTTCGCAAGCGTAGAGAAGGGAGGGAATGACCGTGGCCGAGAAGACCTGAAACTTCGTGCGGAGCGACAGACCAGGTAGCTTCCACACAGCGTTACGCAACCGATGAAAAGATATTGCCGCTCGACTGATTCGGAGTGAGACCTCTGCTGTTAAACTGGAGCCAGTCATAAGCACACTGCCCAGGTATGGAAAACTCTCCACTCTCTCCACAACTGCCCCATCACCGATTGGGAGTTGTGGGGGTGGAGTGTCCGATGGTACAAAATACCCAGGCAGGTGCTTAGTTTTGGTGGGGCTGATGGTAAGGCCCCACCTCTTAGTGGCACGCTCCAGTCTCAGCAGCAGCGTCTCCAACTCCTCCTCTGACTGAGCAGCTATTACCAAATCATCAGCATACATAACGTGGTTGAGCAATAGGGAGCCATCCCTTGACCGCACCCGGGCATCGATTAGCCTCCCATTATATCTGTACTATATGGAGATTCCCCCAGTACAGCTATTGAAGGCTTCACTAACTACGTGGTCAAAATAGATGTTAAATAATGTGGGAGCCAGAGGACATCCCTGTCGCACCCCAAGGTGTACAGGGAATGGCTCTGACTCCCGGCCACGTAGTTTTACCCGGGCCCGCTCACCATCATGAAGGTCCTTAATGATCGTGAGCAGAGGGTCAGGGACTCCAAAAACACGAAGAACAACCCAGAGCCCAGGCCTACTGATGGTATCATAGGCCTTGACCAGGTCAATAAAGCAGAGATGTAGGTCTTGTTGGAATTCCCTACCCCTCTGCTGTAGCAGACGGACAGAAAATATGGCATCTGTGCAGGCCCGCCCTTTCCAGAAACCGCATTGGGGCTCCACACACACACTCAGACACACACACTCAGACCCACACACACACTCAGACCCACACACACTCAGACACACACACTCAGACACACTCACACACACTCAGACCCACACACACTCAGACACACACTCAGACACACACACACTCAGACCCACACACACTCAGACACACACTCAGACCCACACACACACTCAGACCTACACACACTCAGACACACTCAGACCTACACACACTCAGACCTACACACACTCAGACCCACACACACTCAGACACACACACACACACTCAGACACACACTCAGACACACACACACTCAGACTCACACACACTCAGACACACTCACACACACTCAGACCCACACACACTCAGACACACTCACACCATCCCGCGTGCGGTCGCCATTACGACGTTGAGTATCGTCAGTGCAGCAGAATGCACGTTGTGCTGTACCTCTCTGCACTTCTATGCCCCCTCCCCGCCCCGATCTATGCTCCCGCGCCTTTACAAACGCGTTAGTGGCCAGCCGTGGTGAAGTATGGTCAAATAGAATTCGCAGCCTTGCTGGGAGTGTTATTGTCGATGTCAGGCCGGGCTGCATCTTGTAAAGACAGGCCGTACTAAACAGGCGCCCGACGTCAGGATTGAGGGTTTGACTGAGGGCCCTTTATTCAATGAAAGTGCCTGGTCCGAATTGAGTCGTTGTCTGTGTGTCGGTCAATGTTATCCCTTGTTTTGAATCAATCACCCACCCCACATATATATTCATGTAAACAAGGCCAGTGGTAGTGGTGGGTGGGCGGATAGCGGTGGAGTGTTTGAAGGTTCTTAAACAAGGCCCCCCCGATAAAACATGCTGTTCAATTGCCGGAAATATCAAATTCCTGATTGAATTTGCTTATCATTGATATGGCAAAACCTTACAAGCGGAGTGAATGAGTGAATGAATGAGTGAATGAATGCGTGAATGAGTGAATGAATGAGTGAATGAATGAACGATTGAGTGAATGCATGAGTGAATAATTGAATGAGTGAATGATTGAATGAATTAATGAGTTAATTATTGAATGAACGAGTGAGTGAATGAATGAGTGAGTGAATGAGTGAATGAGTGAGTGAATGAATGAGTGAACGAGTGAGTGAATGAGTGAGTGAATGAATGAGTGAGTGAATGAATTAGTGAATGAACGAGTGAACGAGTGAGTGAATGAATAAGTGAGTGAATGAGTGAGTGAATGAATGAGTGAATTAATGACTGAGTGAATGATTGAATGAGTGAGTGAATTAATGACTGAGTGAATGATTGAATGAGTGAGTGAATGAATGAGTGAGTGAATTAATGAATGAGTGAACGAGTGAGTGAATGAGTGAGTGAATGAGTGAATGAATGATTGAGTGAATGAATGAGTGAATCATTAACTGCAACGAGCTTCCGAGTCACCTCCACGTGGCCAACCGAGTTTTCTGTGACGACATAAAGGCTGTTCTAAGCGATCACGTGACGTCGAGCGGACCAATAAGGGCTGGCCACGACGTAATCGATATCTCCACCACGTGGCTTTGACGACGTTATCTTCCAGAAGCAGAAGATTGTTAAACGGATTTATGAACGGGCACACCTCTGCTAGAAGCGGAGGAGATCTTCCGGAAGATCTCTACCCACCACTCCATCTTGCGGAAGCTGCTAAACGCGTGCCCTTATTCCGGAAGAAGCCTTCCTGCCCACCAATAAAACACAAACTCAAATATTGCTCAGCGTGGGGACTTGCGTCTTCCGGAAGACGTCTTCCGTATTCGGTAGACTCTCACGCCCTCTACCACTCTTCCGGAAGACGTCTTCCGTAATCGGTAGACCCGTCACCCATCTACAGATCTTCCGGAAGACATCTTCCGTAATCGGTAGATCCGTGGCCCCAGCTACTGATCTTCCGGAAGATGTCTACCGTAATCGGTAGACCCTTCACCCCATCTACCGATCATCCGGAAGAGACCTTTCGTAATCGGTAGACCCATCACCCTACTACTGATCTTCCGGAAGACATCTTCCGTATTCGGTAGTCCTGTCACCTATCTACCGATCGTCCGGAAGACATCTTCCGTAACCGATAGACCTGTTACGCCTGCTACCGATCTTCCGGAAGGTATCTTCCGTATTCGGTAGACATTTCACCCTATCAACCGATCTTCCGCAAGAGATCTTCCGTAATCGGTAGACCTGTTACGCCTGCTACCGATCTTCCGGAAGTTATCTACCGTAATCGGTAGACCCATCACCCCACTACCGATCTTCCGGAAGACATCTTCCGTAATCGGTAGACCTGTTACGCCTGCTACCGATCTTCCAGAAGTTGTCTACCGTAATCGGTAGACCCGTCACCCTACTACCGATCTTCCGGAAGACATCTTCCGTAATCGGTAGACCTGTTACGCCTGCTACCGATCTTCCGGAAGATGTCTACCGTAATCGGTAGAGACGTTGCCAATAAAGCGGCCACGGCGCTTTGGGGAGAAGACGACGATCCGAGCACGGGGCCTCGCTGAGGAGGAGGAGTTGACAGTTGACAAGGCTCTGACAGCGTAACGGGGAGTGGTGGTGGTGGTTGTTGTCGTGGTGGTTGACGTGGTTGTTGTTGTAGTAGTGGTGGTTGTGGTGGTTGTTGTAGTAGTGGTGGTGGTGTGGTGGTAGTTGTTGTTGTGGTTGTTGTGGTGGTGGTTGTTGTGGTGTGGTTGTTGTAGTGGTGTGGTTGTTGTTGTGGTGTGGTTGTTGTGGTGGTGTGGTTGTAGTCGTTGTGGTTGTGGTGGTTGTAGTAGTGGTGGTAGTTGTTGTGGTTGTTGTGGTGGTGGTAGTTGTTGTGGTTGTTGTTGTGGTAGTTGTTGTGGTGGTGGCTTCCCCTATCGCCACGCCATGGCCTTTCAGCCGCTGCAGCACGAATACCTCGTGATGCCTCCTGTCACCAGGGTTTACACCAGTGCCTGTGTCATCACTACAGCTGCCGTGGTGAATACTACATCACCACCACTATTACATCACTATCACTACTACATCACTACTACATCACTATTACATCACTACTACATCACCATCACTACTACATCACCATCACTACTACATCACTACTACATCACCATCACTACTACATCACTACTACATCACCATCACTACTACATCACCATCACTACTACATCACCATCACTACTACATCACCATCACTACTACATCACCATCACTACTACATCACTACTACACTACTACATCACCATCACTACTACATCACTACTACATCACTATTACATCACTGTTACATCACTACTACATCACCATCACTACTACATCACTATCACCATCACTACTACATCACCATCACTATTACATCACCATCACTACTACATCACTATCACCATCACTACTACATCACTATCACTACTACATCACTATCACCATCACTACTACTACATCACTATTACATCACTATTACATCACTGTTACATCACTACTACATCATCATCACTACTACATCACTACTACATCACTACTACATCACCATCACTACTACATCACTACTACATCACTACTACATCACCATCACTACTACGTCACTACTACATCACCATCACTACTACATCACCACCACTACTACATCACTACTACATCACTACTACATCACCATCACTACTACATCACCACCACTACTACATCACCATCACTACTACATCACTACTACATCACTACTACACTACTACTACATCACTACTACATCACCATCACTATTACATCACTACTACATCACCATCACTACTACATCACCATCACTACTACATCACTACTACATCACTACTATTACATCACTACTACATCACCATCACTACTACATCACTACTACATCACTACTACATCACTATTACATCACTATTACATCAGTACTACATCACTACTACATCACCATCACTATTACATCACTACTACATCACCATCACTACTACATCACCATCACTACTACATCACCATCACTACTACATCACTACTACATCACCATCACTACTACATCACTACTACATCACTATCACTATTACATCACTATTACATCACCATCACTACTACATCACTACTACATCACTACTACATCACCATCACTACTACATCACCATCACTACTACATCACTACTACATCACTATTACATCACTATTACATCAGTACTACATCACTACTACATCACCATCACTATTACATCACTACTACATCACCATCACTACTACATCACCATCACTACTACATCACTACTACATCACTACTACATCACCACCACTACTACATCACCATCACTACTACATCACCATCACTACTACATCATCATCACTACTACATCACCATCACTACTACATCACCATCACTACTACACTACTACTACATCACTATTACATCACTACTACATCACTATTACATCACTACTACATCACTACTACATCACCATCACTACTACATCACCATCACTACTACATCACTACTACCATCACTACTACATCACCATCACTACTACATCACTACTACATCACTACTACATCACCATCACTACTACATCACTACTACATCACTACTACATCACCATCACTACTACATCACCATCACTACTACATCACTACTACCATCACTACTACATCACCATCACTACTACATCACTACTACATCACTACTACATCACCATCACTACTACATCACTACTACATCACTACTACATCACCATCACTATTACATCACCACCACTACTACATCACCATCACTACTACATCACTACTACATCACCACCACTAATACATCACCATCACTACTACATCACTACTACATCACTACTACATCACTATTACATCACTACTACACTACTACATCACTATTACATCACTATTACAACACCATCACTACTACATCACTACTACATCTCCATCACTACTACATCAATACTACATTACTATTACATCACTATCACTACTACATCACTATTACATCACTACTACATCACTATTACATCACTACTACACTACTACATCACTATTACATCACTATTACATCACCATCACTACTACATCACTACTACATCACTATTACATCACCATCACTACTACATCACCATCACTACTACATCACCATCACTACTACATCACTATTACATCACTACTACATCACTACTACATCACTATTACATCACCATCACTATTACATCACCATCACTATTAAATCACTACTACATCACTACTACATCACTACTACATCACCTACACTACTACATCACCATCACTACTACATCACTACTACATCACCATCACTACTACATCACCATCACTACTACATCACCATCACTATTACATCACTACTACATCACCATCACTATTACATCACTACTACATCACTATTACATCACTACTACATCACTATTACATCACCATCACTACTACATCACCATCACTACTACATCACCATCACTACTACATCACTACTACATCACTACTACATCATTATTACACTACTACATCACCATCACTACTACATCACCATCACTACTACATCACTACTACATCACTACTACATCACCATCACTACTACATCACCATCACTACTACATCACTACTACATCACTACTACATCACTACTACATCATTATTACACTACTACATCACCATCACTACTACATCACCATCACTACTACATCACCATCACTACTACAACACCATCACTACTACATCACTATTACATCACCATCACTACTACATCACTACTACATCACTATTACATCACTATTACATCACCATCACTATTACATCACTACTACATCACTACTACATCACTATTACATCACCATCACTACTACATCACTATTACATCACCATCACTACTACATCACTATTACATCACCATCACTACTACATCACTATTACATCACCATCACTACTACATCACTATTACATCACCATCACTACTACATCACTATTACATCACCATCACTACTACATCACCATCACTACTACATCACTATTACATCACCATCACTACTACATCACCATCACTACTACATCACTACTACATCACTATTACATCACTTACATCACTACTACCATCACTACTACATCACTATCACCACCACCATCATCACTGTCACCACCACCATCATCACTGTCACCACCACCATCATCACTGTCACCACCACCATCATCACTATCACCACCACCATCATCACTATCACCACCACCATCATCACTATCACCACCACCATCATCACTATCACCACCACCACCATCATCACTGTCACCACCATCATCACTGTCACCACCACCATCATCACTATCACCACCATCATCACTGTCACCACCACCATCATCACTGTCACCACCACCATCATCACTGTCACCACCATCATCACTGTCACCACCACTATCGCTCCCATCATCGCTACCATTACTAGTCCTGTGTGTGTGTGTGTCCTTGTGTGTGTGTGTGTCTGTGTGTGTGTGTCCTTGTGTGTGTGTGTCTGCGTGTGTCTGTGTCTCTGTGTGTGTGTCTGTGTGTGTGTGAGCAGCAGCTGGAGATCATAACCCCATTCCAGCTGTACTACAACCCAGACCTCATATTCAGGCACTTTCAGGTGAGTCGATTCATAAACTCACCACACAGAGACCCATAGACTCACCACACAGAGACCCACAGACTCACCACACAGAGACCCACAGACTCACCACACAGAGACCCACAGACTCACCACACAAAGACCCACAGACTCACCATACAGAAACCCACAGACTCACCACACAGAAACCCACAGACTCACCACACAGAGACCCACAGACTCACCACACAGAGACCCACAGACTCACCACACAGAGACCCACAGACTCACCACACAAAGACCCACAGACTCACCATACAGAAACCCACAGACTCACCACACAGAGACCCACAGACTCACCACACAGAGACCCACAGACTCACCACACAGAGACCCACAGACTCACCGCACAGATAGCCACAGACTCACCACACAGAGACCCACAGACTCACCACACAGAGACCCACAGACTCACCACACAGAAACCCACAG
The DNA here is from genome assembly GCF_010993605.1 of Petromyzon marinus. NCBI lineage: Eukaryota > Metazoa > Chordata > Hyperoartia > Petromyzontiformes > Petromyzontidae > Petromyzon > Petromyzon marinus. Next base: position 104,225 of record NW_022638246.1, read on the forward strand.
ACTCACCACACAGAGACCCACAGACTCACCACAGAGACCCACAGACTCACCACACAGAGACCCACAGACTCACCACACAGATACCCATAGACTCACCACACAGAGACCCACAGACTCACCACACAGAGACCCATAGACTCACCACACAGAGACCCACAGACTCACCACACAAAGACCCACAGACTCACCATACAGAAACCCACAGACTCACCACACAGAGACCCACAGACTCACCACACAGAGAGCCACAGACTCACCACAGAGACCCACAGACTCACCACACAGAGACCCACAGACTCACCACACAGACACCCACAGACTCACCACACAGAGACCCACAGACTCACCACACAGAGACCCATAGACTCACCACACAGAGACCCATAGACTCACCACACAGAGACCCACAGACTCACCACACAGAAACCCACAGACTCACCACACAGAGACCCACAGACTCACCACACAGAGACCCACAGACTCACCACACAGAGACCCACAGACTCACCACACAAAGACCCACAGACTCACCACACAGAAACCCACAGACTCACCACACAGAGACCCACAGACTCACCACACAGAGACCCACAGACTCACCACACAGAGACCCACAGACTCACCGCACAGATAGCCACAGACTCACCACACAGAGACCCACAGACTCACCACACAAAGACCCACAGACTCACCACACAGAAACCCACAGACTCACCACACAGAGACCCACAGACTCACCACAGAGACCCACAGACTCACCACACAGAGACCCACAGACTCACCACACAGATACCCATAGACTCACCACACAGAGACCCACAGACTCACCACACAGAGACCCATAGACTCACCACACAGAGACCCACAGACTCACCACACAAAGACCCACAGACTCACCATACAGAAACCCACAGACTCACCACACAGAGACCCACAGACTCACCACACAGAGACCCACAGACTCACCACAGAGACCCACAGACTCACCACACAGAGACCCACAGACTCACCACACAGAAACCCACAGACTCACCACACAGAGACCCACAGACTCACCACACAGAGACCCACAGACTCACCACACAGAGACCCACAGACTCACCACACAGAGACCCATAGACTCACCACACAGAGACCCATAGACTCACCACACAGAGACCCACAGACTCACCACACAGAAACCCACAGACTCACCACACAGAGACCCACAGACTCACCACACAGAGACCCACAGACTCACCACACAGAGACCCACAGACTCACCACACAGAGACCCACAGACTCACCATACAGAGACCCACAGACTCACCACACAGAGACCCACAGACTCACCACACAGAGACCCACAGACTCACCACACAGAGACCCACAGACTCACCGCACAGATAGCCACAGACTCACCACACAGATACCCACAGACTCACCACACAAAGACCCACAGACTCACCACACAGAAACCCACAGACTCACCACACAGAGACCCACAGACTCACCACAGAGACCCACAGACTCACCACACAGAGACCCACAGACTCACCACACAGATACCCATAGACTCACCACACAGAGACCCACAGACTCACCACACAGAGACCCATAGACTCACCACACAGAGACCCACAGACTCACCACACAGAGACCCACAGACTCACCATACAGAAACCCACAGACTCACCACACAGAGACCCACAGACTCACCACACAGAGACCCACAGACTCACCACAGAGACCCACAGACTCACCACACAGAGACCCACAGACTCACCACACAGAAACCCACAGACTCACCACACAGAGACCCACAGACTCACCACACAGAGACCCACAGACTCACCACACAGAGACCCACAGACTCACCACACAAAGACCCACAGACTCACCATACAGAAACCCACAGACTCACCACACAGAGACCCACAGACTCACCACACAGAGACCCACAGACTCACCACACAGAGACCCACAGACTCACCACACAGATAGCCACAGACTCACCACACAGAGACCCACAGACTCACCACACAGAGACCCACAGACTCACCACACAGAGACCCACAGACTCACCACACAGACACCCATAGACTCACCACACAGAGACCCACAGACTCATCACACAGAGACCCACAGACTCACCACACAGAGACCCATAGACTCACCACACAGAGACCCACAGACTCACCACACAGAAACCCACAGACTCACCACACAGAGACCCACAGACTCACCACACAGAGACCCACAGACTCACCACACAGAGACCCACAGACTCACCACACAAAGACCCACAGACTCACCATACAGAAATTCACAGACTCACCACACAGAGACCCACAGACTCACCACAGAGACCCACAGACTCACCACACAGAGACCCACAGACTCACCACACAGATACCCATAGACTCACCACACAGAGACCCACAGACTCACCACACAGAGACCCATAGACTCACCACACAGAGACCCACAGACTCACCACACAAAGACCCACAGACTCACCATACAGAAACCCACAGACTCACCACACAGAGACCCACAGACTCACCACACAGAGACCCACAGACTCACCACAGAGACCCACAGACTCACCACACAGAGACCCACAGACTCACCACACAGAAACCCACAGACTCACCACACAGAGACCCACAGACTCACCACACAGAGACCCACAGACTCACCACACAGAGACCCACAGACTCACCACACAAAGACCCACAGACTCACCATACAGAAACCCACAGACTCACCACACAGAGACCCACAGACTCACCACACAGAGACCCACAGACTCACCACACAGAGACCCACAGACTCACCACACAGATAGCCACAGACTCACCACACAGAGACCCACAGACTCACCACACAAAGACCCACAGACTCACCACACAGAAACCCACAGACTCACCACACAGAGACCCACAGACTCACCACAGAGACCCACAGACTCACCACACAGAGACCCACAGACTCACCACACAGAGACCCACAGACTCACCACACAGATACCCATAGACTCACCACACAGAGACCCACAGACTCACCACACAGAGACCCATAGACTCACCACACAGTGACCCACATACTCACCACACAGAGACCCACAGACTCTCCACAGAGACCCACAGACTCACCATACAGAGACCCACAGACTCACCACACAGAGACCCACAGACTCACCACACAGAGACCCACAGACTCACCACACAGAGACCCACAGACTCACCACACAGAGACCCACAGACTCACCACACAGAGACCCACAGACTCACAACACAGAGACCCACAGACTCACCACACAGATACCCATAGACTCACCACACAGAGACCCACAGACTCACCACACAAAGACCCACAGACTCACCACACAGAAACCCACAGACTCACCACACAGAGACCCACAAACTCACCACACAGAGACCCATAGACCCACCACACAGAGACCCACAGACTCACCACACAGAGACCCACAGACTCATCACACAGAGACCCACAGACTCACCACACAGAGACCCACAGACTCACCACACAGATACCCATAGACTCACCACACAGAGACCCACAGACTCACTACACAGAGACCCACAGACTCACCACACAGAGACCCACAGACTCACCACACAGAGACCCACAGACTCACCACACAGAGACCCACAGACTCACCACACAGAGACCCACAGACTCACCACACAGAGACCCACAGACTCACCACACAGAGACCCACAGACTCACCACACAGAGACCCACAGACTCACCACACAGAGACCCACAGACTCACCACACAGAGACCCACAGACTCACCACACAGAGACCCACAGACTCACCACACAGAGACCCACAGACTCACCACACAGAGACCGACAGACTCACCACACAGAGACCCACAGACTCACCACACAGAGACCCACAGACTCACCACACAGAGACCCACAGACTCACCACACAGAGACCCACAGACTCACCACACAGAGACCCACAGACTCACCACACAGAGACCCACAGACTCACCACACAGACACCCATAGACTCACCACACAGAGACCCACAGACTCATCACACAGAGACCCACAGACTCACCACACAGAGACCCATAGACTCACCACACAGAGACCCATAGACTCATCACACAGAGACCCATAGACTCACCACACAGAGACCCATAGACTCACCACACAGAGACTCATAGACTCACCACACAGAGACCCATAGACTCACCACACATAGACCCACAGACTCACCACACAGAGACCCACAGACTCACCACACAGAGACTCAACACGCAGAGACCCATAGACTCACTACACAGAGACCCATAGACTCACCACACATAGACCCACAGACTCACCCACAGAGACCCACAGACTCACCACACAGAGACCCACAGACTCACCACACAGAGACCCACAGACTCACCACACAGAGACCCACAGACTCACCCACAGAGACCCACAGACTCACCACACAGAGACCCATAGACTCACCATGACTGGGTTCACGGTGTGTGTGTGTGTCTGTGTGTGTGTGTCTGTGTGTGTGTTTGACTGTGTCTCTCTGTGTGTCTGTCTGTGTGTGTGTTTCTGCGTGCGTGTCTGTGTGTGTGTGTGTGTCTGTGTGTGTCTGTGTGTGTGTGACATCATAACAACAGTCTGGACCACTGGACGGGTTCCACAGGATTGGAAGGATGCCCTGGTGGTCCCCCTTTTTAAGAAGGGGGACCGCACAGACTGTAACAACTACAGGGGCATCTCACTCCTCAGTGTGCCAGGAAAGGTCCTGGCAAGGATTATTCAACATCGCCTTGCCAGGCACGCTGAGGAGAGGCTTGCGGAGCCCCAATGCGGTTTCAGGAAAGGGCGGTCCTGCACAGATGCCATATTTTCTGTCAGTCTGCTACAGCAGAGGTGTAGGGAATTCCAACAAGACCTACATCTCTGCTTTATTGACCTGGTCAAGGCCTATGATAACATCAGTAGGCCTGGGCTCTGGGTTGTTCTTCGTGCTTTTGGAGTACCTGACCCTCTGCTCACGATCATTAAGGACCTTCATGATGGTGAGCGGGCCCGGGTAAAACTACGTGGCCGGGAGTCAGAGCCATTCCCTGTACACCTTGGGGTGCGACAGGGATGTCCTCTGGCTCCCACATTATTTAACATCTATTTTGACCACGTAGTTCGTGAAGCCTTCAATAGCTGTACCGGGGGAATCTCCATATAGTACAGATATAATGGGAGGCTGATCGATGCCCGGGTGCGGTCAAGGGATGGCTCCCTATTGCTCAACCATGTTATGTATGCTGATGATTTGGTAATAGCTGCACATTCGGAGGAGGAGTTGGAGACGCTGCTGCTGAGACTGGAGCGTGCCACTAAGAGGTGGGGCCTTACCATCAGCCCCACCAAAACTAAGCACCTGCCTGGGTATTTTGTACCATCGGACACTCCACCCCCACAACTCCCAATTGGTGATGGGGCAGTTGTGGAGAGAGTGGAGAGTTTCCCATACCTGGGCAGTGTGCTTATGACTGGCTCCAGTTTAACAGCAGAGGTCTCACTCCGAATCAGTCGAGCGGCAATATCTTTTCATCGGTTGCGTAACGCTGTGTGGAAGCTACCTGGTCTGTCGCTCCGCACTAAGCTTCAGGTCTTCTCGGCCACGGTCATTCCCTCCCTTCTCTACACTTGCGAAACGTGGACCCCCCTAATGGAACATCTTCGCCGGTTAGAAACATTTAGGCTGGCCTGCCTACGATCCATCCTGGGTTTAACCAGACTGGATTGTGTGAGGAGCTCAAAAATCCTTGAAAGATCTGGGCAAGGTCCCATCGGTGAGCTCCTCCGGCGGGGAAGGCTGCGATGGCTGGGTCATGTAGCCCGCATGCCCAGCCACCGCATGCCGAAACAGCTTTTGTTCGGCCGGATTGAGGGGGCTAAGCGGGCGCGGCACGGGCTATAGAAGAGATGGAGTGATGTGGTACAGGAGGACGTGGAGTTGAGTGGACTTGCCAATGACTGGTACCAGCGGTGTCAAGATCGGCCTCTGTGGAGGAGGCTCGTGAAGGACGCTACTGGGCAGTTGGAGGCAGTCGCCCTCCAACAACAACGGAGGGCGGAGGAGCGACGCTCAGAACAACGAGCGGAGCGCCGGGTGGCTGAAGCACAGCAGGTTGGCACAGTAGGGGGCACAGGTGGTGCATCAGCCACTCATCTCAGTGAGTCGACCCGTGGCACCTGGGTCTGCCCCGTGACCTCCTGCCAGCGGGCGTTCGACACTTCACCTGGCCTCAGGGTGCACATAGCCTGGCACAAGCGTCGTGGTGACGTCACCGCCACTTAGTGGCGAATGGCGTTTGTTGTTGTTGTCCTAGTGTGTGTGTCTGAGAGTGAGCCTGTGTGTGTGTGTCTGTGTGTGTGTGTGTATCTGTGTGTGACTGTGTGTGTGTGTGACTGTGTGTGTGTCTGTGTGTGTGTGTCTGTGTGTGTGTGTGTCTGTGTGTGTGTCTGTGTGTGTGTGTCTGAGAGTGAGTCTGTGTGTGTGTGACTGTGTGTGTGTCTGTGTGTGTGTGTCTGTGTGTGTGTGTCTGTGTGTGTGTGTCTGTGTGTGTGTGTCTGTGTGTGTGTGTCTGTGTGTCTGTGTGTGACTGTGTGTGTGACTGTGTGTGTGACTGTGTGTGTGTCTGTGTGTGACTCTGTGTGTGTGACTGTGTGTGTGTCTGTGTGTGTGTGTGACTGTGTGTGACTGTGTGTGTGACTGTGTGTGTGACTGTGTGTGTGACTGTGTGTGACTGTGTGTGTGACTGTGTGTGTGTCTGTGTGTGACTGTGTGTGTGACTGTGTGTGTGTCTGTGTGTGACTGTGTGTGTGACTGTGTGTGTGTCTGTGTGTGTGTGTGACTGTGTGTGTGTGACTGTGTGTGTGACTGTGTGACTGTGTGTGTGTGTGACTGTGTGTGTGACTGTGTGTGACTGTGTGTGTGTGACTGTGTGTGTGTGACTGTGTGTGTGTGACTGTGTGTGTGTGTGACTGTGTGTGTGTCTGTGTGTGTGACTGTGTGTGTGTCTGTGTGTGTGACTGTGACTGTGTGACTGTGACTGTGTGACTGTGTGTGACTGTGTGTGACTGTGTGTGTGACTGTGTGTGACTGTGTGTGTGACTGTGTGTGTGACTGTGTGTGTGACTGTGTGTGTGTGACTGTGTGTGTGTGTGACTGTGTGTGTGTCTGTGTGTCTTTGTGTGCAGGTCTGGAGGTTGATCACCAATTTTCTTTTCTTTGGACCGGTGGGATTCAACTTCCTCTTCAACATGGTCTTCCTGTATCCTACATCAACATCATTAACAACATAATCATTAACAACATCATCATCATCAACATCATCATCATGGTCTTCCTGTATCCTACATCAACATCATCAGCATCATCATCATCATCAACATGGTCTTCCTGTATCCTACATCATCAGCATCATCATCATGGTCTTCCTGTATCCTTCATCAGCATCATCATCAACATCATGGTCTTCCTGTATCCTTCATCAGCATCATCATCAACATCATGGTCTTCCTGTATCCTACATCAACATCATCAACATCATCATCAACATGGTCTTCCTGTATCCTACATCATCAACATCATCAACATCATCATCATCAACATGGTCTTCCTGTATCCTACATCATCATCAGCATCAACATCATCAACATCATAATCATCAACATGGTCTTCCTGTATCCTACATCATCATCAGCATCATCATCATCATCATCAACATGGTCTTCCTGTATCCTACATCATCATCAACATGGTCTTCCTGTATCCTACATCAACATCAGCATCAACATCATCAACATCATCATCAACATGGTCTTCCTGTATCCTACATCATCATCAGCATCATCATCAACATGGTCTCCCTGTATCCTACATCATCATCAGCATCATCAACATGGTCTTCCTGTATCCTACATCATCATCAGCATCATCATCATCAACATGGTCTTCCTGTATCCTACATCAACATCATCATCATCAACATGGTCTTTCTGTATCCTACATCAACATCATCATCATCAACATGGTCTTCCTGTATCCTACATCAACATCATCATCATCAACATGGTCTTCCTGTATCCTACATCAACATCATCATCATCAACATGGTCTTCCTGTATCCTACATCATCATCAACATGGTCTTCCTGTATCCTACATCATCATCAGCATCATCATCATCATCAGCAGCATCTTTAACATGGTCTTCCTGTATCCTACATCATCATCATCAACATCATCAACATCAGCATCATCATCAGGAGCAGCAGCATCATCATCATCAACATCATCAACATCATCATCATGGTCATCCTGTATCCTACATCATCATCAACATCATCAACAGCATCAACATCATCATCCTTAACAACATCATCATTAACATCATCATCAACATCATCATCATCAACATCATCAACATCATCATGGTCTTCCTGTATCCTACATCATCATCATTAACATCATCAACATCATCAACATCATCAACATCATCAACAACATCATCATCAACATCATCAACATCAGCAGCATCATCATCAGCAGCAGCATCAACATCAACATCATCAACATCATCATCAACATTATCATCAACATCATCAGCAGCATCATCAACATCATAAACAACATCATCATCAACATCATCAACATCATCATCAGCATCATCAGCAGCAGCATCATCAGCCTCAGCATCATCAGCAGCATCAGCAGCATCATCAGCAGCAGCATCATCAGCCACATCATCAACAGCATCATCAACAGCATCAGCAGCAGCAGCAGCATCATCAACAGCATCATCAACAGAATCATCATCAACATCATCAACATCAACATCATTAACATCATCATCAGCAGCATCATCATCAGCAGCAACATCATCAGCAGCATCATCAACAACATCATCATCAGCAGCATCATCATCAACATCATCATCATCAACATCATCAACATCGTCATCAATGGCATCGTCATCAGCAGCATCATCAGCAGCATCGTCATCATCAACATCATCATCAACATCATCAATCATCATCATCAGCCTCATCGTGAGTGATCATGCATGAGTCGGTGGGGGTTGTTGTGGTGGTGGTTGTTGTGGTTGTTGTTGACTTAACATTGCCATAGTTACCGCTACTGCCGCATGCTGGAGGAGGGGTCGTGGTGGTTGTTGTTGTGATTGTTGTTGTTGTGGTTGTTGTTGTGGTTGTTGTTGTTGTTGACTTGACGTTGCCATAGTTACCGCTACTGCCGCATGCTGGAGGAGGGGTTGTGGTGGTTGTTGTTGTGATTGTTGTTGTGGTTGTTGTTGTTGTTGTTGTGGTTGTTGTTGTGGTTGTTGTGGTTGTTGTTGTGGTTGTTGTTGTGGTTGTTGTTGACTTAACGTTGCCATAGTTACCGCTACTGCCGCATGTTGGAGGAGGGGTCGTGGTGGTGGTTGTTGTGGTTGTTGTTGTTGGTGGTTGTTGTGGTTGTTGTTGTTGTGGCTGTTGTTGTTGTTGACTTGACGTTGCCATAGTTACCGCTACTGCCGGATGTTGGAGGAGGGGTTGTTGTGGTTGTGGTGGCTGTTGTTGTTGTGGTTGTTGTTGTGGTTGTTGTTGTGGTTGTTGTTGTTGTGGCTGTTGTTGTGGTTGTTGTTGACTTGACGTTGCCATAGTTACCGCTACTGCCGGATGCTGGAGGAGGGGTTGTGGTGGTTGTTGTTGTTGTGGTTGTTGTTGTTGTGGCTATTGTTGTGGTTGTTGTTGTGGTTGTTGTTGTGGTTGTTGTTGTTGACTTAACGTTGCCATAGTTACCGCTACTGCCGCATGTTGGAGGAGGGGTCGTGGTGGTGGTTGTTGTGGTTGTTGTTGTGGTGGTTGTTGTTGTTGTTGTGGCTGTTGTTGTTGTTGTTGACTTGACGTTGCCATAGTTACCGCTACTGCCGGATGTTGGAGGAGGTGTTGTTGTGGTTGTGGTGGCTGTTGTTGTTGTGGTTGTTGTTGTGGTTGTTGTGGTTGTTGTTGTGGTTGTTGTTGTGGTTGTTGTTGTTGTGGCTGTTGTTGTGGTTGTTGTTGACTTGACGTTGCCATAGTTACCGCTACTGCCGCATGTTGGAGGAGGGGTTGTTGTGGTTGTGGTGGCTGTTGTTGTTGTGGTTGTTGTTGTGGTTGTTGTTGTGGTTGTTGTTGTTGTGGCTGTTGTTGTGGTTGTTGTTGACTTAACGTTGCCATAGTTACCGCTACTGCCGGATGTTGGAGGAGGGGTTGTTGTGGTTGTGGTGGCTGTTGTTGTTGTGGTTGTTGTTGTGGTTGTTGTTGTGGTTGTTGTTGTTGTGGCTGTTGTTGTGGTTGTTGTTGACTTAACGTTGCCATAGTTACCGCTACTGCCGGATGTTGGAGGAGGGGTTGTTGTGGTTGTGGTGGCTGTTGTTGTTGTGGTTGTTGTTGTGGTTGTTGTTGTGGTTGTTGTTGTTGTGGCTGTTGTTGTGGTTGTTGTTGACTTGACGTTGCCATAGTTACCGCTACTGCCGGATGTTGGAGGAGGGGTCGTTCCGTGGACGGACGGCCGACTTTGTCTTCATGTTCCTGTTCGGCGGCCTGCTCATGAGCGTATCCTCTTTTACATATAATACACTACACTATATATACTACACTATACACTACACTATACACTACTATACACTACACTATATACACACTACTATATATACTATATACTACTATACACACTACTATATACACTACTAAACTACTGCTCATGAGCGTATCCTCTTTTACATATAATACTATACTATATATACTACACTATACACTACACTATATACTACTATACACTACACTATATACACACTACTATATATACACTACTATACACTACACTATATACACACTACTATATATACTATATACTACTATACACTACACTATATACACACTACTATATATACTATTATACACTACACTATATACACACTACTATATATACTATATACTACTATACACACTCCTATATACACTACTATACTACTGCTCATGAGCGTATCCTCTTTTACATATAATACACTACACTATATATACTACACTATACACTACACTATATACTATATACTACTATACACTACACTATATACACACTACTATATATACTATATACTACTATACACACTACTATATACACTACTATACTACTGCTCATGAGCGTATCCTCTCTTATATATAATACACTACACTATATATACTACACTATACACTACACTATATACTATATACTACTATACACTACACTATATACACACTACTATATATACTATATACTACTATACACACTACTATATACACTACTATACTACTGCTCATGAGCGTATCCTCTTTTACATATAATACACTACACTATATATACTACACTATACACTACACTATATATACTATATACTACTATACACTACACTATATACACACTACTATATATACTATATACTACTATACACACTACTATATACACTACTAAACTACTGCTCATGAGCGTATCCTCTCTTATATATAATACACTACACTATATATACTACACTATACACTACACTATATACTATTATACACTACACTATATACACACTACTATATATACTATATACTACTATACACACTACTAAACTACTGCTCATGAGCGTATCCTCTTTTACATATAATACACTACACTATATATACTACACTATACACTACACTATATACTATATACTATACACTACACTATATACACACTACTATATATACTATATACTACTATACACACTACTATATACACTACTATACTACTGCTCATGAGCGTATCCTCTTTTACATATAATACACTACACTATATATACTACACTATACACTACACTATATACTACTATACACTACACTATATACACACTACTATATACACTACTAAACTACTGCTCATGAGCGTATCCTCTTTTACATATAATACTATACTATATATACTACACTATACACTACACTATATACTATATACTACTATACACTACACTATATGCACTACTATACTACTGCTCATGAGCGTATCCTCTCTTACATATAATACTACTATATACACTACTATACTACTACACTATACACTACTACACTATACACTACTACACTATACACTACTACACTATACACTACTACACTATACACTACTACACTATACACTACTACACTATACACTACTACACTATACACTACTACACTATACACTACTACACTATACACTACTACACTATACACTACTACACTATACACTACTACACTATACACTACTACACTATTACACTACTACACTATACACTACTACACTATACACTATACACTACTACACTATACACTACTACACTATACACTACTACACTATACACTACTACACTATACACTACTACACTATACACTACTACACTATACACTACTACACTATACACTACTACACTATACACTACTACACTACTACACTATACACTACTACACTATACACTACTACACTATACACTACTACACTATACACTACTACACTACACACCACACACACCACACACACCACACACACACCACACACACACACACATTACACACCACACACACCACACACACCACACACACCACACCACACACACCACACACACAATCACCACGTTGTCTAAACCTTGACAATCCAACCCCACGTTGGTCACACACCACACACACACACACCACACACACACCACACACACCACACACACACCACACACACCACACACACCACACACAGCACACACATCACACACACACCACACACCACACACACACCACACACACCACACACACCACACACACCACACACACACCACACACACCACACACACACCACACACACCACACACACACCACACACACCACACACACACCACACACACCACACACACACCACACACACAACACACCACACCACACACACCACACACACACACCACGCTCACACCACACACACGCACCACACACACACACACCACACACACCACACACATACCACACACACCACACACACACACCACACACACACACCACACACACACACACACTCACCACATTACACACACCACACACACACCACACACACCACACACACCACACACACCACACCACACAATCACCACGTTGTCTAAACCTTGACAATCCAACCCCACGTTGGTCACACACCACACACCCACACACACACCACACACACCACACAATCACCACGTTGTCTAAACCTTGACAATCCAACCCCACGTTGGTCACACACCACACACACCACACACCACGACACAGCTGTGCGGCCTGTGTGTGAACCTCGTGTTCCTGGGCCAGGCGTTCACCATCATGCTGGTGTATGTGTGGAGCCGACGGAACCCTTACGTGCGGATGAACTTCTTCGGCCTTCTCAACTTCCAGGCGCCCTTCCTGCCGTGGGTGCTCATGGGATTCTCCCTCCTGCTGGGGAACTCCGTCATTGTGGACCTGCTCGGTACATGTGGGACACCAGCAGGGCATTGTGGGGGTGGAGGAGGTGGTGTTGTAATGGTGGTGGTGTTGTGTTGTGATGGTGGTGTTGTTGTGATGGTGGTGTTGGTGGTGTTGTGGTGGTGGTGTTGTGGGGATGGTGGTGGTGGCGGTGTGTTGTGTTGTGATGGTGGTGTTGTGATGGTGGTGTTGTTGTGTTGTGTTGGTGGTGTTGTGTTGTGTTGTGTGTGTGGTGTTGTGGGGGAGGTGGTGTTGTTGTGATGGTGGTGTTGTGATGGTGTTGTGATGGTGGTGTTGTTGTGTTGTGATGGTGGTGTTGTTGTGATGGTGGTGTTGGTGGTGTTGTGATGGTGGTGTTGTGGTGGCGGTGTGTTGTGTTGTGATGGTGGTGTTGTGATGGTGGTGTTGTGATGGTGGTGTTGTGTTGGTGGTGTTGTGATGGTGGTGTTGGTGGTGTTGTGTTGGTGGTGTTGTGATGGTGGTGTTGTGTTGGTGGTGTTGTGATGGTGGTGTTGTGATGGTGGTGTTGTGGTGGTGGTGTTGTGAGGGTGGTGTTGTGATGGTGGTGTTCTGGGGATGGTGTTGTGATGGTGGTGTTGTGAGGGTGGTGTTGTGATGGTGGTGTTGTGAGGGTGGTGTTGTGATGGTGGTGTTGTGATGGTGGTGTTGTGGTGGTGGTGTTGTGGGGGTGGTGTTGTGATGGTGGTGTTGTGATGGTGGTGTTGTGGTGGTGGTGTTGTGATGGTGGTGTTGTGATGGTGGTGTTGTGATGGTGGTGTTGTGAGGGTGGTGTTGTGATGGTGGTGTTGTGAGGGTGGTGTTGTGGTGGTGGTGTTGTGAGGGTGGTGTTGTGATGGTGGTGTTGTGATGGTGGTGTTGTGAGGGTGGTGTTGTGATGGTGGTGTTGTGATGGTGGTGTTGTGTTGGTGGTGTTGTGATGGTGGTGTTGTGATGGTGATATTGTGAGGGTGGTGTTGTGGGCGTGGTATTGTGAGCGTGGTGTTGTGATGGTGGTGTTGTGAGGGTGGTGTTGTGATGGTGGTGTTGTGATGGTGGTGTTGTGAGGGTGGTGTTGTGAGGGTGGTGTTGTGATGGTGGTGTTGTGTTGGTGGTGTTGTGTTGGTGGTGTTGTGATGGTGTTGTGAGGGTGGTGTTGTGAGGGTGGTGTTGTGAGGGTGGTGTTGTGATGGTGGTGTTGTGTTGGTGTTGTGAGGGTGGTGTTGTGATGGTGGTATTGTAATGGTGGTGTTGTGAGGGTGGTATTGTGATGGTGGTGTTGTGATGGTGGTGTTGTGATGGTGGTGTTGTGGGGGTGGTGTTGTGAGGGTGGTGTTGTGATGGTGGTGTTGTGATGGTGGTGTTGTGAGGGTGGTGTTGTGATGGTGGTGTTGTGTTGGTGGTGTTGTGATGGTGGTGTTGTGATGGTGGTGTTGTGAGGGTGGTGTTGTGAGGGTGGTGTTGTGATGGTGGTGTTGTGTTGGTGGTGTTGTGTTGGTGGTGTTGTGATGGTGTTGTGAGGGTGGTATTGTGATGGTGGTATTGTGATGGTGGTGTTGTGATGGTGGTGTTGTGATGGTGGTGTTGTGAGGGTGGTGTTGTGATGGTGGTGTTGTGATGGTGGTGTTGTGATGGTGGTGTTGTGTTGGTGGTGTTGTGATGGTGGTGTTGTGTTGGTGGTGTTGTGATGGTGGTGTTGTGATGGTGATATTGTGAGGGTGGTGTTGTGGGTGTGGTATTGTGATGGTGGTGTTGTGATGGTGGTGTTGTGAGGGTGGTGTTGTGATGGTGGTGTTGTGATGGTGGTGTTGTGAGGGTGGTGTTGTGAGGGTGGTGTTGTGATGGTGGTGTTGTGTTGGTGGTGTTGTGTTGGTGGTGTTGTGATGGTGTTGTGAGGGTGGTGTTGTGAGGGTGGTGTTGTGATGGTGGTGTTGTGTTGGTGTTGTGAGGGTGGTGTTGTGATGGTGGTATTGTAATGGTGGTGTTGTGAGGGTGGTATTGTGATGGTGGTGTTGTGATGGTGGTGTTGTGATGGTGGTGTTGTGGGGGTGGTGTTGTGAGGGTGGTGTTGTGATGGTGGTGTTGTGAGGGTGGTGTTGTGATGGTGGTGTTGTGTTGGTGGTGTTGTGATGGTGGTGTTGTGATGGTGGTGTTGTGGGGGTGGTGTTGTGATGGTGGTGTTGTGATGGTGGTGTTGTGAGGGTGGTGTTGTGAGGGTGGTGTTGTGATGGTGGTGTTGTGTTGGTGGTGTTGTGTTGGTGGTGTTGTGAGGGTGGTGTTGTGAGGGTGGTGTTGTGAGGGTGGTGTTGTGATGGTGGTGTTGTGAGGGTGGTATTGTGAGGGAGGTGTTGTGAGGGAGGTGTTGTGATGGTGGTGTTGTGATGGTGGTATTGTGAGGGAGGTGTTGTGACGGTGGTGTTGTGAGGGAGGTGTTGTGATGGTGGTATTGTGAGGGTGGTGTTGTGGGCGTGGTATTGTGAGCGTGGTGTTGTGATGGTGGTGTTGTGATGGTGGTGTTGTGATGGTGGTGTTGTGATGGTGGTATTGTGAGCGTGGTATTGTGATGGTGGTGTTGTGAGGGTGGTATTGTGAGGGTGGTGTTGTGAGCGTGGTATTGTGATGGTGGTGTTGTGAGGGTGGTATTGTGAGCGTGCTATTGTGATGGTGGTATTGTGATGGTGGTATTGTGATGGTGGTGTTGTGAGGGAGGTGTTGTGATGGTGGTGTTGTGAGGGTGGTGTTGTGATGGTGGTGTTGTGATGGTGGTGTTGTAATGGTAGTGTTGTGGGGGTGGTGTTGTGATGGTGGTGTTGTGATGGTGGTGTTGTGAGGGTGGTGTTGTGTTGGTGGTGTTGTGATGGTGTTGTGAGGGTGGTGTTGTGAGGGTGGTGTTGTGAGGGTGGTGTTGTGGGCGTGGTATTGTGAGCGTGGTGTTGTGATGGTGGTGTTGTGAGGGTGGTGTTGTGATGGTGGTGTTGTGATGGTGGTGTTGTGAGGGTGGTGTTGTGAGGGTGGTGTTGTGATGGTGGTGTTGTGTTGGTGGTGTTGTGATGGTGTTGTGAGGGTGGTGTTGTGAGGGTGGTGTTGTGAGGGTGGTGTTGTGATGGTGGTGTTGTGTTGGTGTTGTGAGGGTGGTGTTGTGATGGTGGTATTGTAATGGTGGTGTTGTGAGGGTGGTATTGTGATGGTGGTGTTGTGATGGTGGTGTTGTGATGGTGGTGTTGTGGGGGTGGTGTTGTGAGGGTGGTGTTGTGATGGTGGTGTTGTGATGGTGGTGTTGTGAGGGTGGTGTTGTGATGGTGGTGTTGTGTTGGTGGTGTTGTGATGGTGGTGTTGTGATGGTGGTGTTGTGGGGGTGGTGTTGTGATGGTGGTGTTGTGATGGTGGTGTTGTGAGGGTGGTGTTGTGAGGGTGGTGTTGTGATGGTGGTGTTGTGTTGGTGGTGTTGTGTTGGTGGTGTTGTGATGGTGTTGTGAGGGTGGTGTTGTGAGGGTGGTGTTGTGAGGGTGGTGTTGTGATGGTGGTGTTGTGATGGTGGTGTTGTGAGGGTGGTATTGTGAGGGAGGTGTTGTGATGGTGGTGTTGTGTTGGTGGTGTTGTGATGGAGGTGTTGTGACGGTGGTGTTGTGAGGGAGGTGTTGTGATGGTGGTGTTGTGATGGTGGTATTGTGAGGGAGGTGTTGTGACGGTGGTGTTGTGAGGGAGGTGTTGTGATGGTGGTATTGTGAGGGTGGTGTTGTGGGCGTGGTATTGTGAGCGTGGTGTTGTGATGGTGGTGTTGTGATGGTGGTGTTGTGATGGTGGTATTGTGAGCGTGGTATTGTGATGGTGGTGTTGTGAGGGTGGTATTGTGAGGGTGGTGTTGTGAGCGTGGTATTGTGATGGTGGTGTTGTGAGGGTGGTATTGTGAGCGTGCTATTGTGATGGTGGTATTGTGATGGTGGTATTGTGATGGTGGTGTTGTGAGGGAGGTGTTGTGATGGTGGTGTTCTGAGGGAGGTGTTGTGATGGTGGTGTTGTGAGGGTGGTGTTGTGATGGTGGTGTTGTGATGGTGGTGTTGTGATGGTAGTGTTGTGGGGGTGGTGTTGTGATGGTGGTGTTGTGATGGTGGTGTTGTGAGGGTGGTGTTGTGATGGTGGTATTGTGATGGTGGTATTGTGATGGTGGTGTTGTGATGGTGGTGTTGTGATGGTGGTGTTGTGATGGTGGTATTGTAATGGTGGTGTTGTGAGGGTGGTATTGTGATGGTGGTGTTGTGATGGTGGTGTTGTGATGGTGGTGTTGTGGGGGTGGTGTTGTGAGGGTGGTGTTGTGATGGTGGTGTTGTGAGGGTGGTGTTGTGATGGTGGTGTTGTGATGGTGGTATTGTAATGGTGGTGTTGTGAGGGTGGTATTGTGATGGTGGTGATGTGATGGTGGTGTTGTGATGGTGGTGTTGTGATGGTGGTGTTGTGATGGTGGTATTGTAATGGTGGTGTTGTGAGGGTGGTATTGTGATGGTGGTGTTGTGATGGTGGTGTTGTGATGGTGGTGTTGTGGGGGTGGTGTTGTGAGGGTGGTGTTGTGATGGTGGTGTTGTGATGGTGGTGTTGTGATGGTGGTGTTGTGATGGTGGTGTTGTGATGGTGGTGTTGTGATGGTGGTGTTGTGATGGTGGTGTTGTGGTGGTGGTGTTGTGATGGTGGTGTTGTGAGCGTGCTATTGTGATGGTGGTGTTGTGATGGTGGTGTTGTGATGGTGGTATTGTGAGGGTGGTGTTGTGGGCGTGGTATTGTGATGGTGGTATTGTGATGGTGGTGTTGTGATGGTGGTGTTGTGATGGTGATATTGTGAGGGTGGTGTTGTGGGCGTGGTATTGTGAGCGTGGTGTTGTGATGGTGGTGTTGTGAGGGTGGTGTTGTGATGGTGGTGTTGTGATGGTGGTGTTGTGAGGGTGGTGTTGTGAGGGTGGTGTTGTGATGGTGGTGTTGTGTTGGTGGTGTTGTGTTGGTGGTGTTGTGATGGTGTTGTGAGGGTGGTGTTGTGAGGGTGGTGTTGTGAGGGTGGTGTTGTGATGGTGGTGTTGTGTTGGTGTTGTGAGGGTGGTGTTGTGATGGTGGTATTGTAATGGTGGTGTTGTGAGGGTGGTATTGTGATGGTGGTGTTGTGATGGTGGTGTTGTGATGGTGGTGTTGTGAGGGTGGTGTTGTGATGGTGGTGTTGAGATGGTGGTGTTGTGAGGGTGGTGTTGTGATGGTGGTGTTGTGTTGGTGGTGTTGTGATGGTGGTGTTGTGATGGTGGTGTTGTGGGGGTGGTGTTGTGATGGTGGTGTTGTGATGGTGGTGTTGTGATGGTGGTGTTGTGAGGGTGGTGTTGTGAGGGTGGTGTTGTGATGGTGGTGTTGTGTTGGTGGTGTTGTGTTGGTGGTGTTGTGATGGTGTTGTGAGGGTGGTGTTGTGAGGGTGGTGTTGTGAGGGTGGTGTTGTGATGGTGGTGTTGTGATGGTGGTGTTGTGATGGTGGTGTTGTGAGGGTGGTATTGTGAGGGAGGTGTTGTGACGGTGGTGTTGTGAGGGAGGTGTTGTGATGGTGGTGTTGTGATGGTGGTATTGTGAGGGAGGTGTTGTGACGGTGGTGTTGTGAGGGAGGTGTTGTGATGGTGGTATTGTGAGGGTGGTGTTGTGGGCGTGGTATTGTGAGCGTGGTGTTGTGATGGTGGTGTTGTGATGGTGGTGTTGTGATGGTGGTATTGTGAGCGTGGTATTGTGATGGTGGTGTTGTGAGGGTGGTATTGTGAGGGTGGTGTTGTGAGCGTGGTATTGTGAGGGTGGTATTGTGAGCGTGCTATTGTGATGGTGGTATTGTGATGGTGGTATTGTGATGGTGGTGTTGTGAGGGAGGTGTTGTGATGGTGGTGTTGTGAGGGAGGTGTTGTGATGGTGGTGTTGTGATGGTGGTATTGTGAGCGTGGTATTGTGATGGTGGTGTTGTGAGAGTGGTGTTGTGATAGTGGTGTTGTTATGGTGGTATTGTGATGGTGGTATTGTGATGGTGGTGTTGTGATGGTGGTGTTGTGATGGTGGTATTGTGATGGTGGAATTGTGGGTGTGGTATTGTGATGGTGGTGTTGTGATGGTGGTGTTGTGATGGTGGTGTTGTGATGGTGGTATTGTGAGGGTGGTGTTGTGGGCGTGGTATTGTGATGGTGGTATTGTGATGGTGGTGTTGTGATGGTGGTGTTGTGATGGTGGTGTTGTGATGGTGATATTGTGAGGGTGGTGTTGTGGGCGTGGTATTGTGAGCGTGGTGTTGTGATGGTGGTGTTGTGAGGGTGGTGTTGTGATGGTGGTGTTGTGAGGGTGGTGTTGTGAGGGTGGTGTTGTGATGGTGGTGTTGTGTTGGTGGTGTTGTGTTGGTGGTGTTGTGATGGTGTTGTGAGGGTGGTGTTGTGAGGGTGGTGTTGTGATGGTGGTGTTGTGTTGGTGTTGTGAGGGTGGTGTTGTGATGGTGGTATTGTAATGGTGGTGTTGTGAGGGTGGTATTGTGATGGTGGTGTTGTGATGGTGGTGTTGTGATGGTGGTGTTGTGAGGGTGGTGTTGTGATGGTGGTGTTGTGATGGTGGTGTTGTGAGGGTGGTGTTGTGATGGTGGTGTTGTGTTGGTGGTGTTGTGATGGTGGTGTTGTGATGGTGGTGTTGTGGGGGTGGTGTTGTGATGGTGGTGTTGTGATGGTGGTGTTGTGATGGTGGTGTTGTGAGGGTGGTGTTGTGAGGGTGGTGTTGTGATGGTGGTGTTGTGTTGGTGGTGTTGTGTTGCTGGTGTTGTGATGGTGTTGTGAGGGTGGTGTTGTGAGGGTGGTGTTGTGATGGTGGTGTTGTGAGGGTGGTATTGTGAGGGAGGTGTTGTGACGGTGGTGTTGTGAGGGAGGTGTTGTGATGGTGGTGTTGTGATGGTGGTATTGTGAGGGAGGTGTTGTGACGGTGGTGTTGTGAGGGAGGTGTTGTGATGGTGGTATTGTGAGGGTGGTGTTGTGGGCGTGGTATTGTGAGCGTGGTGTTGTGATGGTGGTGTTGTGATGGTGGTGTTGTGATGGTGGTATTGTGAGCGTGGTATTGTGATGGTGGTGTTGTGAGGGTGGTATTGTGAGGGTGGTGTTGTGAGCGTGGTATTGTGATGGTGGTGTTGTGAGGGTGGTATTGTGAGCGTGCTATTGTGATGGTGGTATTGTGATGGTGGTATTGTGATGGTGGTGTTGTGAGGGAGGTGTTGTGATGGTGGTGTTGTGAGGGAGGTGTTGTGATGGTGGTGTTGTGAGGGTGGTATTGTGAGCGTGCTATTGTGATGGTGGTGTTGTGAGAGTGGTGTTGTGATAGTGGTGTTGTTATGGTGGTATTGTGATGGTGGTATTGTGATGGTGGTGTTGTGATGGTGGTATTGTGATGGTGGTGTTGTGATGGTGGAATTGTGGGTGTGGTATTGTGATGGTGGTGTTGTGATGGTGGTGTTGTGATGGTGGTGTTGTGATGGTGGTATTGTGAGGGTGGTGTTGTGATGGTGGTATTGTGAGGGTGGTGTTGTGATGGTGGTATTGTGAGGGTGGTGTTGTGGGCGTGGTATTGTGATGGTGGTGTTGTGATGGTGGTGTTGTGATGGTGGTGTTGTGATGGTGGTATTGTGATGGTGGTATTGTGGATGTGGTATTGTGATGGTGGTGTTGTGATGGTGGTGTTGTGATGGTGGTGTTGTGATGGTGGTATTGTGAGGGTGGTGTTGTGGGCGTGGTATTGTGATGGTGGTATTGTGATGGTGGTGTTGTGATGGTGGTGTTGTGATGGTGGTATTGTGAGGGTGGTGTTGTGGGCGTGGTATTGTGAGCGTGGTGTTGTGATGGTGGTGTTGTGATGGTGGTGTTGTGATGGTGGTGTTGTGAGGGTGGTGTTGTGATGGTGGTATTGTGATGGTGGTATTGTGATGGTGGTATTGTGAGCGTGCTATTGTGATGGTGGTATTGTGATGGTGGTATTGTGATGGTGGTGTTGTGAGGGAGGTGTTGTGATGGTGGTGTTGTGAGGGAGGTGTTGTGATGGTGGTGTTGTGATGGTGGTATTGTGAGCGTGGTATTGTGATGGTGGTGTTGTGAGGGTGGTATTGTGAGCGTGCTATTGTGATGGTGGTATTGTGATGGTGGTGTTGTGAGAGTGGTGTAGTGATAGTGGTGTTGTGATGGTGGTATTGTGAGGGTGGTGTTGTGGGCGTGGTATTGTGAGCGTGGTGTTGTGATGGTGGTGTTGTGATGGTGGTGTTGTGATGGTGGTATTGTGAGCGTGGTATTGTGATGGTGGTGTTGTGAGGGTGGTATTGTGAGGGTGGTGTTGTGAGCGTGGTATTGTGATGGTGGTGTTGTGAGGGTGGTATTGTGAGCGTGCTATTGTGATGGTGGTATTGTGATGGTGGTATTGTGATGGTGGTGTTGTGAGGGAGGTGTTGTGATGGTGGTGTTGTGAGGGAGGTGTTGTGATGGTGGTGTTGTGAGGGTGGTATTGTGAGCGTGCTATTGTGATGGTGGTGTTGTGAGAGTGGTGTTGTGATAGTGGTGTTGTTATGGTGGTATTGTGATGGTGGTTTTGTGATGGTGGTGTTGTGATGGTGGTATTGTGATGGTGGTGTTGTGATGGTGGTATTGTGATGGTGGAATTGTGGGTGTGGTATTGTGATGGTGGTGTTGTGATGGTGGTGTTGTGATGGTGGTGTTGTGATGGTGGTATTGTGAGGGTGGTGTTGTGATGGTGGTATTGTGAGGGTGGTGTTGTGGGCGTGGTATTGTGATGGTGGTGTTGTGATGGTGGTGTTGTGATGGTGGTGTTGTGATGGTGGTATTGTGATGGTGGTATTGTGGGTGTGGTATTGTGATGGTGGTGTTGTGATGGTGGTGTTGTGATGGTGGTGTTGTGATGGTGGTATTGTGAGGGTGGTGTTGTGGGCGTGGTATTGTGATGGTGGTATTGTGATGGTGGTGTTGTGATGGTGGTGTTGTGATGGTGGTATTGTGAGGGTGGTGTTGTGGGCGTGGTATTGTGAGCGTGGTGTTGTGATGGTGGTGTTGTGATGGTGGTGTTGTGATGGTGGTGTTGTGAGGGTGGTGTTGTGATGGTGGTATTGTGATGGTGGTATTGTGATGGTGGTATTGTGAGCGTGCTATTGTGATGGTGGTATTGTGATGGTGGTGTTGTGAGGGAGGTGTTGTGATGGTGGTGTTGTGAGGGAGGTGTTGTGATGGTGGTGTTGTGATGGTGGTATTGTGAGCGTGGTATTGTGATGGTGGTGTTGTGAGGGTGGTATTGTGAGCGTGCTATTGTGATGGTGGTATTGTGATGGTGGTGTTGTGAGAGTGGTGTTGTGATAGTGGTGTTGTGATGGTGGTATTGTGATGGTGGTATTGTGATGGTGGTATTGTGATGGTGGTGTTGTGATGGTGGTATTGTGATGGTGGTGTTGTGATGGTGGTGTTGTGATGGTGGTATTGTGATGGTGGAATTGTGGGTGTGGTATTGTGATGGTGGTGTTGTGATGGTGGTGTTGTGATGGTGGTGTTGTGATGGTGGTGTTGTGATGGTGGTATTGTGAGGGTGGTGTTGTGATGGTGGTATTGTGAGGGTGGTGTTGTGGGCGTGGTATTGTGATGGTGGTGTTGTAATGGTGGTGTTGTGATGGTGGTGTTGTGATGGTGGTGTTGTGATGGTGGTATTGTGATGGTGGTATTGTGGGTGTGGTATTGTGATGGTGGTGTTGTGATGGTGGTGTTGTGATGGTGGTATTGTGAGGGTGGTGTTGTGGGCGTGGTATTGTGATGGTGGTATTGTGATGGTGGTGTTGTGATGGTGGTGTTGTGATGGTGGTGTTGTGTGATGGTGTGACACGCGTGTTACGTGTTACATGTGTGTAGGTGTAGCGGTGGGTCACGTGTTACGTGTGTGTGACACACGTGTTACATGTGTGTTACATGTGTGTAGGTATAGCGGTGGGTCACGTGTTACACGTGTTACATGTGTGTAGGTGTAGCGGTGGGTCACGTGTTACGTGTGTGTGACACGCGTGTTACATGTGTGTAGGTATAGCGGTGGGTCACGTGTACTACTTCTTGGAGGACGTCTTCCCCACGCAGCCCGGAGGGACTCGCCTCCTCAAGACACCGCACCTCCTGTGAGACGCGGCAGAGACACACACACAGAGATACACACAGAGACACACACACACAGACACACACACACACACAGTCACACACAGACAGAGACACACACACACAGACACACACACAGAGACACACACACACAGTCACACACACACACAGACAGAGACACACACACAGTCACACACACACACAGTCACACACACACACAGTCACACACACACAGACACACACACACACAGGCACAGACAGAAACACACAGAGACACACACACACATAGACACACACAGAGACACACACACACAGACACACACACACACAGACACACAGACACACACACACAGAGACACACACACAGACACACACACACACAGACACGCACACACAGACACACAGAGACACACACACACAGACACATACACACTGACACACACACAGACACACACACACTGACACACAGACTGACGCATACAGACACACACAGAGACACACACAGACACACACACACACAGACACACACAGACACAACAACAACAACCGCCATTCGCCACTAAGTGGCGGTGACGTCACCACGACGCTTGTGCCAGGCTATGTGCACCGTGAGGCCACGTGAAGTGTCGAACGCCCGCTGGCAGGAGGTCACTGGGCAGACCCAGGTGCCACGGGTCGACTGACTGAGATGACTGGCTGATGCACCACCTGTGCCCCCTACTGTGCCAACCTGCTGTGCTTTAGCCACCCGGCGCTCCGCTCGTTGTTCTGAGCGTCGCTCCTCCGCCCTCCGTTGTTGTTGGAGGGCGATTGCCTCCAATTGCCCAGTAGCGTCCTTCACGAGCCTCCTCCACAGAGGCCGATCTTGACACCGCTGGTACCAGTCATCGGCAAGTCCACTCAGCTCCACGTCCTCCTGTACCACATCACTCCATCTCTTCTCTAGCCCGTGCCGCGCCCATTTAGCCCCCTCAATCCGGCCGAACAAAAGCTGTTTCGGCATGCGGTGGCTGGGCATGCGGGCTACATGACCCATCCATCGCAGCCTTGCCCACAACTGCCCTATCACCGATTGGGAGTTGTGGGGGTGGAGTGTCCGATGGTACAAAATACCCAGGCAGGTGCTTAGTTTTGGTGGGGCTGATGGTAAGGCCCCACCTCTTAGTGGCACGCTCCAGTCTCAGCAACAGCATCTCCAACTCCTCCTCTGAATGAGCAGCTATTACCAAATCATCTGCATACATAACGTGGTTGAGCAATAGGGAGCTATCCCTTGACCGCACCCGGGCATCGATCAGCCTCCCATTATATCTGTACCATTTGGAGATTCCCCCGGTACAGCTATTGAAGGCTTCACGAACTACGTGGTCAAAATAGATGTTAAATAATGTGGGAGCCAGAGGACATCCCTGTCGCACCCCAAGGTGTACAGGGAATGGCTCTGACTCCTGGCCACGTAGTTTTACCCGGGCCCGCTCACCATCATGAAGGTCCTTAATGATCGTGAGCAGAGGGTCAGGTACTCCAAAAGCACGAAGAACAACCCAGTGCCCAGGCCTACTGATGGTATCATAGTCCTTGACCAGGTCAATAAAGCAGAGATGTAGGTCTTGTTGGAATTCCCTACACCTCTGCTGTAGCAGACGGACAGAAAATATGGCATCTGTGCAGGACCGCCCTTTCCTGAAACCGCATTGGGGCTCCACAAGCCTCTCCTCAGCGTGCCTGGCAAGGCGATGTTGAATAATCCTTGCCAGGACCTTTCCCGGCACACTGAGGAGTGAGATGCCCCTGTAGTTGTTACAGTCTGTGCGGTCCCCCTTCTTTAAGAGGGGGACCACCAGGGCATCCTTCCAATCCTGCGGAACCCGTCCAGTGGTCCAGACTGTTGTTATGATGTCATATAGGGCAGTCTGTGCACAAACGCCACCCTCCCTCAGCATTTCGCTTGGGAGATCATCTCTGCCCGCTGCCTTTCCTGGTCTCAGACTCCGGATCGCCTTTAGTACTTCCTCAACAGATGGCACCTCAGCCAGCCACTCACAGGGGGTGACTTCTTCCAATATTTGAGGCACCGCAGCCTCAGCAGGGTCATCCCCACTTTGTGCCACGATGTTTTCCTGGCTGAGGGATTTCCCCTCCCCAGGACCTCACAGAAATGCTCAGCAAATCTGCAAACCTGTTCCTGGGGGTCGGAGATTGGATCACCGTTTTTTCGCCTAATGATGGTAATAGGTGTGGCGCTGCAGGTTACTTTTTTTATGGAGTTAAAGAGAGATTTGTGATCACGGGCCACTGAGGCAGACTCCATCTCCTCAGCAACCTGCGACCACCACCCATCCTTGCAGCGCCTCACGGCTCTCCGAACCTCCGAGCGAAGGCTGCGGTAAGCCTCCTCATTCTTTGACGTGGGATTCTGTAGCCGATGACAGTGGGCCTGTCGCTTTTTCTCAACCATCCTGAACACCTCTGTCAGCCAGGGTCTCTGGGGAGGTCTGGACCGCGTACCCACAGCAGCCATTGCAGCTGCATGAGTCACAGTCCTAAACCTCGCCCGTTTACCCTCGACATCAGGAGGAGTCGGGGACGATGCCAATCCCAGCCGCAAGCGATGATGAAATTCTCGCTTGCAACTTTCATCAGATAACTGAGACCAGGCCACTTTAGGTTGGAATGGGGTCCTGGGTGTACACCCACCACCGGAGTGGAAGAATGGCAGATCAGCTCCACGGTAGGTCCTGGTGTCAAGGACATGGGCTCGCATCTGCTGGTCCGTCACTATGTAGTCCAGCAGATGTTCTTGCTTGGACCCGGCATGCATCCATGATGTTGTGTGGATGCGCCGATGCCGGAACAGCGTGTTGGTAATTACAAGCCCATGGGCTGCACAAAAATCTAGCAGCCTCCTACCGTTGTTATTGAGCTGATCTGGCCCATGCCCTCCAAGCACTCCGGACCAGGTGCCAGCATCAAGACCAACTCCGGCATTGAAGTCACCCAACATGATGACTCTATCCCGAGGGGCCACTTTAGCCAGCACCTGTGACAGGAGGTCATAGAAGGCATCTGACTCATCGGCTTTGCCTGCATCCCTCCACAGATGTTCATCTTCGGTGGGGGCATAAGTAACCACGACCACCATTCCTCGCCTCCGGTTGATGGGAAGGCGAGCTCAAAGTAGCCTGGGGCTTACAGCTTCCCACACCTCACCGCCACGCTCCCACGCCCCCTTCATTCTTTTGTTCAAAAGAAGAGCCACACCCTGTTGTTTGGCAGTCTGCTGCCCCGAGTAGAGGACTGTCCACCCCTCTCGGTGGCAGGAGCCAGAACCGGTCCACCGGACCTCCTGAATGCCACATAGATCCAGGCGGTACTGGTCCAGCTCCCGACAGAGGAGTGGCAGCCTCTCCTCCGCAGTGAGCGTTCGAACATTCCACGTGGCCACCCGTAGTGGTTTTTCGTTGTTTCTGGAGGAGCCCCGAGGGTAGAGATTCAATCCCCTGGCTCCGCCAATTGGGGTTTGGCCAGGAGACGTCATAGACGCCTGGCCCCACGGGGCCTCCGGCACAAGCTTATTAGTTACATATTTCAGTTTAACTCGCGGTTTAATGGTAATTAATTGAAGGTGGAGGGGTTACCAGCCCCTCGCACCCGTCCAGAGCCCCCGTGTAGCCCCTGTGGTGGTCACAGACGCCATGAGGGGAGGAGCCAATCGAAATTGGCACCTCCCCCCACAGCACTGTCCACGACAGAGTTGCCCGTCCGAGAGATGCATGGAGATGATGCATAGAGATTTACCCCCTCTCACCCCATCTCTCCCCCCTCTCACCCGCTTCCCCTACCCCCCCCAGGCACCTGCTGTTTGACCCCCCTGAGGAGGAGCCGGACTACACCCCCCTACCGGAAGACGCGCCGGGGGGGTACCGCTGGGGCGGGGGGGGGGGCGGCGGCACAGCGCCCCCCCCCCGCAGGGGCGCCCAATGGGGGAGGGCGGCCAGGCGACGGGGAGGAGAACGGCGGGGCCTAGGCCTCGCCTAGCGAGGCCTAGGCCCCGCTAGGCCTCGCCTAGCGGGGCTAAGGCCTCGCCTAGTGGGGCTAAAGGCCTCGCCTAGCTGGGCTAGGCCTCGCCTAGCGGGGCTAAGGCCTCACCTAGTGGAGCCTAGGCCTCGCCTAGCTGGGCCTAGGCCTCGCCTAGCGGGGCCAAGGCCTCGCCTAGCGGGGCCAAGGCCTCGCCTAGCGGGGTCAAGGCCTCGCCTAGCGGGGCCTAGGCCTCGCCTAGCGGGGTCAAGGCCTCGCCTAGCGGGGTCAAGGCCTCGCCTAGCGGGGTCAAGGCCTCGCCTAGCGGGGCTAGGCCTCGCCTAGCAGGGGCATAGGCCCCACTAGGCCTCGCCTAGCGGGGCTAAGACCTCGCCTAGTGGGCCTAGGCCTTGCCTAGCGGGGCCTAGGCCTCGCCTAGCGGGGCCAAGGGGCCTCTCGCAGACACGGCGACAGACAGCGACATCTTAACATTGTCAACAACAACAACATCACCGTCAACAACATCTACATTGTCAACAATATCAACATTAACAACATCGTCAACAACGACAACAACATGAACACCATCAGCATTGACAACAACATCAACACCGTCAACATCATCAACAACATAAATATTGTCAGCAATAACAACATCGTCAACAACATCATCGACAACATTAACAACAACAACAACATCGTCAACAACATCATCGACAACATTAACAACAACAACATCGTCAACAACATCATCGAGAACAACATTGTCAACAACAACAACATCGTCATCAACATCATCGACAACAACATTGTCAACAACATCGTCAACAACATCAACATCATCGACAACAACATTGTCAACAACAACAACAACATCGTCAACATCATCAACATCATCGACAACATCATTGTCAACAACAACAACAACATCGTCAACATCATCAACATCATCGACAACAACATTGTCAACAACAACAACATCGTCATCAACATCATCGACAACAACATTGTCAACAACAACATCGTCAACATCATCAACATCATCGACAACAACATTGTCAACAACAACATCGTCAACATCATCAACATCATCGACAACAACATTGTCAACAACAACAACATCGTCAACAACGACAAAATCAACGCCAGCAACATCACTGCCATCAACATCGTCAACAACAACGACATCGTCAACAACAACATCAATACTATCAACATCGTCAACAGCGATAACATCGTCAACAACAACATCAATACTATCAACATCGTCAACAGCGATAACATCGTCAACAACACCATCAATACTATCAACATCGTCAACAACAACAACAACATCGTCAACAACACCATCAATACTATCAACATCGTCAACAACAACATTGTCAACATCAACATCACCAACACCATCAATACTAACAACATCGTCAACAACGACAACATCGTCAACAACAACATTGTCAACAACAACATCACCAACAACATCAATACTGTCAACATCGTCAACAACAACAACAACATCGTCAACAACAGCATCGTCAACAAGAACATCGTCAACAACAACATTGTCAACAACATCACCAACAACATCAATACTATCAACATCATCAACAACAACAACATCGTCAACAACGACAACATCGTCAACAACGACAACATCGTCAACAACAACATTGTCAACAACAACATCACCAACACCATCAATACTGTCAACATCGTCAACATCACCACCACCACCACTGTGTGACCCTCATGGGCTGTGTGTGTGCGTGTACAAATAGACAACGGTTTGGGCAACGACCCTCTTCCATGACACGTTGGGTTGGGGGGGGGGGGGTTAGCACCAGCTGATTTGGTCGTCAGCTGGGTCAGCTGTGACCTGGTGAGCCCCTTACACCACCACCACCATCATCATAACAACCACACGCTGGAGTTGAACTCTCACCTCTGAACTCCACTGGGTCACCTGTGACCTGGTGAGCCCCTTACACCACCACCATCATCATAACAACCACACGCTGGAGTTGAACTCTCACCTCTGAACTCTGCTGGGTCACCTGTGACCTGGTGAGCCTCTTACACCACCACCATCATCATCATAACAACCACACGCTGGAGTTGAACTCTCACCTCTGAACTCCACTGGGTCACCTGTGACCTGGTGAGTCTCTTACACCACCACCACCACCATCATAACAACCACACGCTGGAGTTGAACTCTCACCTCTGAACTCCACTGGGTCACCTGTGACCTGGTGAGTCTCTTACACCACCACCACCACCATCATAACAACCACACGCTGGAGTTGAACTCTCACCTCTGAACTCCACTGGGTCACCTGTGACCTGGTGAGTCTCTTACACCACCACCACCACCATCATCATAACAACCACACGCTGGAGTTGAACTCTCACCTCTGAACTCCGCTGGGTCACCTGTGACCTGGTGAGCCTCTTACACCACCACCATCATCATAACAACCACACGCTGGAGTTGAACTCTCACCTCTGAACTCCGCTGAAGAGGGGGAGAGACTGAGTGGAAAGTGGCTCTGTTGCCACAACCACAACAACAACAACCACCACAACAACCACCACAACAACAACTACCACAACAACGACAGCTGCCACAACCACTACTACCACAACAACAACCACCACCACGACCACCAGCACCGTGCCGTGATTGGTTTTGGTGATTCTCGGCGTGGCTGGGACTCCCCTCCACCCCAATGCCCTCGACCGTTAGGACTGAGCGGACCTAGGGGAAAGACGGGGCACTTTGAACGCTGAGGTGTGCGTGCGTGTTTGTGCGTGCGCGTGTGAGCGTGAGTGTGTGTATGCATGTACGTGTCTGTGTGTACGCGTGTACGTGTGTGTACGCGTGTTGTACGCATGTTGTACGCGTGTTGTACGTGTGTGTGTGTACGCATGTGTGCGTGTACGTACGCGAGTTTGTGCGTGCGCGCGTGGGTTGATAAATATTTGGAATTTCGCAACGTTTTTGATTCTTTTTTTGAAGATTCCATTGGTGATGGTGATGATGGTGCTGCTCGTGGTGATGGTGATGATGGTGCTGCTGGTGGTGATGGTGATGATGGTGGTGATGGTGATGATGGTGCTGCTGGTGGTGATGGTGATGATGGTGCTGCTGGTGGTGATGGTGATGATGGTGCTGCTGGTGGTGGTGGTGATGATGGTGGTGATGATGGTGCTGCTGGTGGTGATGGTGATGATGGTGCTGCTGGTGGTGGTGGTGATGATGGTGATGGTGGTGGTAGTGATATAACCTCTTGTCACAGGTGCTAGCTAAAGTGGCACCTCGGGATAGAGTCATCCTGATGGGCGACTTTAATGCCCGAGTTGGTCATGATGCTGGCACCTGGTCTGGAGTGATTGGAAGGCATGGGCCAGATCAGCTCAATGACAACGGTAGGAGGCTGCTAGATTTTTGTGCAGCCCATGGGCTTGTAATTACCAACACGCTGTTCCGGCATCGGCGCATCCACACAACATCATGGATGCATGCCGGGTCCAAGCAAGAACATCTGCTGGACTACATAGTGACAGACCAGCGGATGCGAGCCCATGTCCTTGACACCAGGACCTACCGTGGAGCTGATCTGCCCACTGACCATCGACTTGTCATTTGTAAGATGCGCTTGCCATTCTTCCACTCCGGTGGTGGGTGTTCACCCAGGACCCCATTCCAACCTAAAGTGGCCTGGTCTCAGTTATCTGATGAAAGTTTCGAGCGAGAATTTCATCATCGCTTGCGGCTGGGATTGGCATCGTCCCCCACTCCTGATGTCGAGGGTAAATGGGCGAGTTTCGATTTAAAGCTTTCGTGACTGCAGGGATTCATCTTCTTGGTTCTTTAGGTAAAGTTACGTAGAATGGGGATAAAATAATAAAAATTCTCACGACGTTTCGGAGGCAACACAAGCTTCCGTCTTCAGGTGGGACAGTCACAGCAAGATCGCTGATTAGCGATCTTGCTGGTTTAGGACTGTGATGCAGCGGCAATGGCTGCTTTGGGTACGCGGTCCAGACCTCCCCAGAGACCCTGGCTGACAGAGGTGTTCAAGATAGTTGAGAAAAAGCGACAGGCCCACTGTCATCGGCTACAGCATCCCACGTCAGAGAATGAGGAGGCTTACCGCAGCCTTCGCTCGGAGGTTTGGAGAGCCGTGAGGCCAGGCGAGGATGGGTGGTGGTTGCGGGTTGCTGAGGAGATGGAGTCTGCCTCAGTGGCCCGCGATCACAAATCTCTATTTAACTCCATCAAAAAAGTAATCTGCAGCGCCACACCTATTACCATCATTAGGGAAAAAAACGGTGATCCAATCTCCGACCCCCAGGAACAGGTTTGCACATTTGCTGAGCATTTCTGTGAGGTCCTGGGGGAGGGGAAATCCCTCAGCCTGGAAAACATCGTGGCACAAAGTGGGGATGACCCTGCTGAGGCTGCGGTGCCTCAAATATTGGAGGAAGTCACCCCCTGTGAGTGGCTGGCTGAGGTGCCATCTGTTGAGGAAGTACTAAAGGCGATCCGGAATCTGAGACCAGGAAAGGCAGCAGGCAGAGATGATCTCCCAAGCGAAATATTGACGGAGGGTGGCATTTGTGCACAGACTGCCCTACATGACATCATAACAACAGTCTGGACCACTGGATGGGTTCCGCAGGATTGGAAGGATGCCCTGGTGGTCCCCCTCTTTAAGAAGGGGGACCGCACAGACTGTAACAACTACAGGGGCATCTCACTCAGTGTGCCGGGATAGGTCCTGGCAAGGATTATTCAACATCGCCTTGCCAGGCACGCTGAGGAGAGGCTTGCAGAGGCCCAGTGCTGTTTCTAGAAAGGGCGGTCCTGCACAGATGCCATATTTTCTGTCCGTCTGCTACAGCGGAGGTGTAGGGAATTCCAACAAGACCTACATCTCTGCTTTATTGACCTGGTCAAGGCCTATGATACCATCAGTAGGCCTGGGCTCTGGGTCGTTCTTCGTGCTTTTGGAGTACCTGACCCTCTGCTCACGATCATTAAGGACCTTCATGATGGTGAGTGGGCCCGGGTAAAACTACGTGGCCGGGAGTCAGAGCCATTCCCTGTACACCTTGGGGTGCGACAGGGATGTCCTCTGGCTCCCACATTATTGAACACCTATTTCGACCACGTAGTTCATGAAGCCTTCAATAGCTGTACCGGGGGAATTTCAATCTGGTACAGATAAAATGGGAGGCTGATCGATGCCCAGGTGCGGTTAAGGGATGGCTCCCTATTGCTCAACCACGTTATGTATGCCAATGATCTGGTGATTGCTGCTCAGAGGAGGAGTTGGAGACGCTGCTGCTGAGACTGGAGCGTGCCACTAAGAGGTGGGGCCTTACCATCAGCCCCACCAAAACTAAGCACCTGCCTGGGTATTTTGGACCATCGGACACTCCACCCCCACAACTCCCAATTGGTGATAGGGCAGTTGTGGAGAGAGTGGAGAGTTTCCCATACCTGGGAAGTGTGCTCATGACCGGCTCCAGTTTAACAGCAGAGGTCTCACTCCGAATCAGTCGAGCGGCAATATCTTTTCATCGGTTGCGTAACGCTGTGTGGAAGCTACCTGGTCTGTCGCTCCGCACTAAGCTTCAGGTCTTCTCGGGCACAATCATTCCCTCCCTTCTCTACGCTTGCGAAATGTGGACACCTCTAATGGAACATCTTCGCCGGTTAGAAACATTTAGGCTGGCCTGCCTACGATCCATCCTGGGTTTAACCAGACTGGATTGTGTGAGTAGCTCACAAATTCTTTCAAGATCTGGACAAAGTTCCATCGGCAGGCAAGGCTGCGATGGCTGGGTCATGTAGCCCGCATGCCCAGCCACCGCATGCCGAAACAGCTTTTGTTTGGCCGGATTGAGGGGGCTAAGCGGGCGCGGCACGGGCTAGAGAAGAGATGGAGTGATGTGGTACAGGAGGACGTGGAGCTGAGTGGACTTGCCGATGACTGGTACCAGCGGTGTCAAGATCGGCCTCTGTGGAGGAGGCTCGTGAAGGATGCTACTGGGCAGTTGGAGGTAGTCGCCCTCCAACAACAACGGAGGGCGGAGGAGCGACGCTCACAACAACGAGCGGAGCGCCGGGTGGCTAAAGCACAGCAGGTTGGCACAGTAGGGGGCACAGGTGGTGCATCAGCCAGTCATCTCAGTCTACCCGTGGCACCTGCTGGGTCTGCCCCGTGACCTCCTCCTGGTGCACCTAGCCTGGCACAGCAGCACAACCTGTGGCACCTGCAGGGTCTGTCCCGTGACCTCCTGCACCTAGCCTGGCACAGTTGATGGGTGAATAATGACCTCATGTCTGCACAATTATTGCGTGACGTCACGAAGCACGCTTGAGTATGCGTGACGTCACGAAGCACGCTTGAGTATGCGTGACGTCATCTCGCACCTTCGGGCGGCGTCGGCACGGTACCCGCACGTGAAGTCATGCCGTTTCTTTTACGTGACGTCATTACACATCAATGCAACGGGTGACGTCTCGAAATATAATTTCTCGACGTCATCACACACGTCTTGAAGGGTGACGTCACGTAGTACAGTCGCATTTAGTGACGCGATCCAGCAGCGATGTAACTTTACCGATGATGTCATTGTGTCGTTACGTGACCCGGATCACGCGCGCCAACTCCCTTAAAGCTGGGCACATCATGACGTAAAGCTCGGTGACGTCACCGCGCATGAAGCGTAGTACTACGGGATGACGTCACGACGCATTTACGTGCCCGCGGGAACCTTACGTGGTGACGTCATCGGGCACTGGAGACGTCACGACGTATCATTACGTGACCCGGATGAGGCACTCAAACCCTGAATCCGGTGACGTCACCGCGGAGTGTGGCGTGGTGACGTCACCGCGCACTCCACTTAACCCCTAACCGGGGAGGGAGCGGGCAACGTCATCACGCAGAGGTTGCGTGGTGACGTCAACCCAGCAGCGAACGCAAGCCCCCAGACATGAAACGACGTCACCGCGCGCGGCGGACCACATCCGGTGACGTCAGCGCGCACGGCGACCACTTCCGGGTAACGTCACCGCGCGCGGCGGATCACCTTTGGTCGACGTCACCGCGCACGGCGACCACCTCCTGTTGACGTCACCGCGCGCGGCGGACCACCTCCGGGTGACGTCACCGCGCACGGCGGACCACCTCCGGTCAACGTCACCGCGCACGGCGGACCACCTCCGGGTGACGTCACCGCGCCGTGTGGCGTGACGTCAGCGCGCAGGCGTGAGGAAGATGGCGGCGTGGGGCTGAGAGTTTTCTGCAGCGTGAGGCGCCATCGCGGGGTAGAGACGAGACGAGGTGGACGAGACGAGGTGGACACCAGGAGGAGGAGGTGGACACGACGAGGAGGAGGTGGTAGAGACGAGGTGGACACGAGGAGGAGGTGGAGCGAGCGTCGCTCGAGAGACGCGATCATGGAGGCCGCCGACACCACCACAACCACAACCACCACCACCACGCGCTCTGGGCGCCGACTGGTGAGGAGAACTCCTCTACCACAACCACAACAACCACAACAACCACAACAACCACAACTACAACCACTACCACAACAACCACAACAACCACAACCACAACTACCACAACCACAACAACCACAACAACCACAACAACCACAACTACAACCACAACTACAACAACCACAACAACCACAACAACCACAACAACCACAACCACTACTACAACTACCACAACCACAACAACCACAACTACCACTACTACCACAACCACAACAACCACTACCACAACTACCACAACCACTACTACAACCACCACAACAACCACAACTACCACAACTACCACAACCACAACAACCACAACTACCACTACTACAACTACCACAACCACAACAACCACTACCACAACTACCACAACCACTACTACAACCACCACAACAACCACAACTACCACAACTACCACAACCACAACAACCACAACTACCACTACTACAACTACCACAACCACAACAACCACTACCACAACTACCACAACCACTACTACAACCACCACAACAACCACAACTACCACAACTACCACAACCACTACTACAACCACCACAACTACCACAACAACCACAACCACTACTACAACCACAACTACCACAACCACTACCACAACTACAACCACCACAACCACAACAACCACAACTACCACAACCACTACCACAACTACAACCACCACAACTACCACAACCACTACTACAACCACCACCACAACTACCACAACCACTACCACCACCACTGCCACAACTACCACAACCACCACTACCACAACAACCACAACTACCACAACCACCACAACTACCACAACCACTACTACCACAACTACCACAACCACAACTACCACTACTACCACTACCACAACTACCACAACAACCACCACCACAACTACCACAACCACTACTACCACAACTACCACAACCACTACCACAACAACCACTACCACAACTACAACCACAACCACCACCACAACCACCATTACCTCAAATACCACAACTACCACAACCACCACTACCTCAACCACCATTACCTCAACCACCACAACTACCACTATCACCACAACCACCACTACCACAACCACCATTACCTCAAATACCACAACCACCACTACCACCACAACCACCACTACCACCATTGCCTCAAATACCACAACCACCACTACCACCACTACCTCCACAACCACCACCACAACCACCACTACCTCCACAACCACTACCTCCAATACCACAACAACCACTACCACAACCTCCACGACCTCCAATACCACCAACCACAACCAACACAACCACCACTTCCACCACAACCACCACCTCCACAACCACTACCTACACAACCACCACTACCACAACCACCACCACTACCACAATCATCACCACAACCACCACAACCACCATTACCACCACTACCACAACCACTACCTCCACTACCACCACAACCACTACCACCACCACTACCACAATCATCACCACAACCACCATTACCTCAAATACCACAACCACCACTACCACAACCACCACCACCACAACCACCATTACCTCAAATACCACAACCACCACTACCACAACCATCATTACCTCAAATACCACTACCACCACAACTACCACAACCACCACAACCACCACTACCTCAACCACCATTACCTCAACCACCACAACCACTATCTCCCCCACCACAACCACCACAACCACCACTACCACAACCACCACTCTACCACAACCACCATTACCTCAAATACCACTACCACCACCACCACTATCACCACAACCACAAACAACCACCACTACCACCACTTCCACCACTAACACAACCACCATTACCTCAAATACCACAACCACCACCACCACTATCACCACAACCACAACAACCACCACTACCACCACTTCCACCACTAACACAACCACCATTACCTCAAATACCACAATCACCACAACCACCACTACCACAACCACCATTACCTCAAATACCACAACCACCACTACCACCACCACTACCACCACAACCACCACTACCACCACAACCACCACCACAACCACTACCTCCACTGTCCCCCCCCTCCCAGGTCACATGGTACTGCCCCCCCCTCCCAGGTCACGTGGGACTGCTCCCCCCCCCTCCCAGGTCACGTGGTACTGCCCCCCCCCCCCCCCACCGGGTCACGTGGGGGGGCTGCCCCGAGATTTACACAAATGGCGGGAAACCTCCCAAGTGTGGGGCGCACATCACTCGTCGTCGCCATGACGACCACGCGTGTCTCCGTGGCGATAGGTGATGCCGTGTTGCCATGACGACCACGCGTGTCCCCCTGCGCGTCTCTCCCTAGCGATCGGTCATGCCGCGTTGCCATGACGACCAGTGTCTCCGTGGCGATAGGTGATGCCGTGTTGCCATGACGACCACGTGTCCCCCTGCGCGTGTCTCCCTAGCGATCGGTCATGCCGCGTTGCCATGACGACCAGTGTCTCTGTGGCGATAGGTGATGCCACGTTGCCATGACGACCACGCGTGTCCCCCCGCGCGTGTCTCCGTGACGATCGGTGATGCCGCGTTGCCATGACGACCACGTGTCTCCGTGCGCGTGTCTCCGTAGCGATCGGTGATGCCTTGTTGCCATGACGACCACGCGTGTCTCCGTGGCGATAGGTGATGCCGCGTTGCCATGACGACCACGCGTGTCCCCGTGCGCGTGTCTCCGTAGCGATCGGTGATGCCTTGTTGCCATGACGACCACGTGTCCCCGTGCGCGTGTCTCCGTAGCGATCGGTGATGCCCCGTCGCTACGACGACGGGGACGTCTCGGACGACGAGATCGAGGGCAAGCGGAGCTTCGACCTGGAGGAGAAGCTGCGGAGTGGCCGCTACGACGCTCACTTTGTCAGCAGCATGCACGGAGCAGGTTGGGGGAGACACGGGGGAGACACGGGGGGGGAGACACGGGGGGAGACACGGGGGGAGACACGGGGGGAGACATGGTGGGGGAGGGAGACACGGGGGGAGACACGGGGGAGAGGGAGACACGGGGGGAGACACGGGGGGAGACAGGGTGGGGGAGACACGGGGGGTGACACGGGGGGAGACATGGTGGGAGAGGGAGACACGGGGGGAGACACGGGGGAGAGGGAGACACGGGGGGAGACACGGGGGAGAGACACGGGGGGAGACACGGGGGGGGGAGACACGGGGGGGGAGACACGGGGGGAGACACGGGGGGAGACACGGGGGAGAGGGAGACACGGGGGGAGACACGGGGGGAGACAGGGTGGGGGAGACACGGGGGGTGACACGGGGGGAGACATGGTGGGAGAGGGAGACACGGGGGGAGACACGGGGGAGAGACACGGGGGGAGACACGGGGGGGGGGAGACACGGGGGGGGAGACACGGGGGGAGACACGGGGGGAGACACGGGGGAGAGGGAGACACGGGGGGAGACACGGGGGGAGACAGGGTGGGGGAGACACGGGGGTGACACGGGGGGAGACATGGTGGGAGAGGGAGACACGGGGGGAGACACGGGGGAGAGGGAGACACGGGGGGAGACACGGGGGAGAGACACGGGGGGAGACACGGGGGGGGGAGACACGGGGGGGGAGACACGGGGGGAGACACGGGGGAAGACACGGGGGGAGACACGGGGGGGGAGACACGGGGGAGAGGGAGACACGGGGGAGAGGGAGACACGGTGGGGGAAAGGGAGACACGGGGGAGAGACACGGGGGAGAGGGAGACACGGGGGAGAGGGAGACACGGGGGAGAGGGAGACACGGTGAGGGAGGGAGACACGGGGGGGGAGACACGGTGGGGGAGACACGGGGGAGACACGGGGGGAGACACGGGGGGAGACACGGGGGGGGAGGCACGGGGGGGGAGGGAGACACGGGGGAAAGGGAGACACGGGGGGGGAGGGAGAC
Organism: Petromyzon marinus; assembly: GCF_010993605.1. Classification (NCBI taxonomy): domain Eukaryota; kingdom Metazoa; phylum Chordata; class Hyperoartia; order Petromyzontiformes; family Petromyzontidae; genus Petromyzon; species Petromyzon marinus. The sequence goes on from NW_022638246.1 coordinate 143,404, forward strand.
ACGGTGGGAGAGGGAGACACGGGGGAGACACGGGGGAGACACGGGGGAGAGGGAGACACGGGGGAGAGGGAGACACGGGGGGGGAGACACGGGGGGGGAGGGAGACACGGGGGGGGGAGGGAGACACGGGGGAGAGGGAGACACGGGGGGGAGGGAGACACGGTGGGAGAGGGAGACACGGGGGGGGAGGGAGACACGGGGGGGGAGGCACGGGGGGGGAGGGAGACACGGGGGGGGAGGCACGGGGGGGGAGGGAGACACGGGGGAGAGGGAGACACGGGGGGGGAGGGAGACACGGTGGGAGAGACACGGGGGAGAGACACGGGGGAGAGACACGGGGGAGAGGGAGACACGGTGGGAGAGGGAGACACGGGGGAGACACGGGGGAGAGGGAGACACGGGGGGAGACACGGGGGGAGACACGGTGGGAGAGACACGGTGGGGGAGACACGGGGGGAGACACGGGGAGAGACACGGGGAGAGAGACACGGGGGGAGAGAGACACGGGTGGGAGACACGGGGGGAGAGACACGGGGGGAGACACGGGGGAGAGAGACACGGGGAGAGAGACACGGGGGAGAGAGACACGGGGAGAGAGACACGGGGGGGGGAGAGACACGGTGGGAGAGACACGGTGGGGGAGACACGGGGGGAGACACGGAGGAGAGACACGGGGAGACACGGGGGAGAGGGAGACATGGTGGGAGAGACACGGGGGGGGACACGGTGGGAGAGACACGGGGGAGACACGGGAGAGACACGGGGGGAGAGGGAGACACGGGGGGAGAGGGAGACACCGGGGAGACACGGTGGGAGACACGGTGGGAGACACGGTGGATGCTACCCGGGGTACGTTTGTGTGTGTCTGTGTGTCTGTGTGTACGTGTCTCTGTGTACGTGTCTGTGTGTACGTGTGTGTACGTGTCTGTGTGTACGTGTCTGTGTGTACGTGTGTGTACGTGTCTCTGTGTACGTGTCTGTGTGTACATGTGTGTACGTGTCTGTGTGTACGTGTCTGTGTGTAGGTGCTGCTACTCGCTACTCACAGCACTTGCCCCTGCAGCTTGCTAGAGGCTACCTGGGGGACCTTTGTCTGTGTGTGTGGTGCAGACTTCACCTACCGCTAGTCACAGCACTTGCCCCTACATCTTGCTAGAGGCTACCTGGGGGACCTTTGTCTGTGTGTGGTGCAGACTTCACCTACCGCTAGTCACAGCACTTGCCCCTACATCTTGCTAGAGGCTACCTGGGGGACCTTTGTCTGTGTGTGTGGTGCAGACTTCACCTACCGCTAGTCACAGCACTTGCCCCTACAGCTTGCTAGAGGCTACCTGGGGGACCTTTGTCTGTGTGTGGTGCAGACTTCACCTACCGCTAGTCACAGCACTTGCCCCTACAGCTTGCTAGAGGCTACCTGGGGGACCTTTGTCTGTGTGTGTGGTGCAGACTTCACCTACCGCTAGTCACAGCACTTGCCCCTACAGCTTGCTAGAGGCTACCTGGGGGACCTTTGTCTGTGTGTGTGGTGCAGACTTCACCTACCGCTAGTCACAGCACTTGCCCCTACAGCTTGCTAGAGGCTACCTGGGGGACCTTTGTCTGTGTGTGTGGTGCAGACTTCACCTACCGCTAGTCACAGCACTTGCCCCTACAGCTTGCTAGAGGCTACCTGGGGGACCTTTGTCTGTGTGTGTGGTGCAGACTTCACCTACCGCTAGTCACAGCACTTGCCCCTACAGCTTGCTAGAGGCTACCTGGGGGACCTTTGTCTGTGTGTGTGGTGCAGACTTCACCTACCGCTAGTCACAGCACTTGCCCCTACAGCTTGCTAGAGGCTACCTGGGGGACCTGTGTCTGTGTGTGTGGTGCAGACTTCACCTACCGCTAGTCACAGCACTTGCCCCTACAGCTTGCTAGAGGCTACCTGGGGGACCTTTGTCTGTGTGTGGTGCAGACTTCACCTACCGCTAGTCACAGCACTTGCCCCTACATCCTGCTAGAGGCTACCTGGGGGACCTGTGTCTGTGTGTGTGGTGCAGACTTCACCTACCGCTAGTCACAGCACTTGCCCCTACAGCTTGCTAGAGGCTACCTGGGGGACCTTTGTCTGTGTGTGGTGCAGACTTCACCTACCGCTAGTCACAGCACTTGCCCCTACAGCTTGCTAGAGGCTACCTGGGGGACCTTTGTCTGTGTGTGTGGTGCAGACTTCACCTACCGCTAGTCACAGCACTTGCCCCTACAGCTTGCTAGAGGCTACCTGGGGGACCTTTGTCTGTGTGTGTGGTGCAGACTTCACCTACCGCTAGTCACAGCACTTGCCCCTACAGCTTGCTAGAGGCTACCTGGGGGACCTGTGTCTGTGTGTGTGGTGCAGACTTCACCTACCGCTAGTCACAGCACTTGCCCCTACAGCTTGCTAGAGGCTACCTGGGGGACCTTTGTCTGTGTGTGTGGTGCAGACTTCACCTACCGCTACTAACAGCACTTGCCCCTACAGCTTGCTAGAGGCTACCTGGGGGACCTGTGTCTGTGTGTGTGGTGCAGACTTCACCTACCGCTAGTCACAGCACTTGCCCCTACAGCTTGCTAGAGGCTACCTGGGGGACCTGTGTCTGTGTGTGGTGCAGACTTCACCTACCGCTAGTCACAGCACTTGCCCCTACAGCTTGCTAGAGGCTACCTGGGGGACCTTTGTCTGTGTGTGTGGTGCAGACTTCACCTACCGCTACATACAGGAGGAGGGGCTCCGCACGCCGCTCGTCTTCACCAAGCCGGACGGACTCAACATGAAGTGAGGAGGTGGTGGTGGGGGGAGGGTGGGGGTGGTGGTGGGGGTGGTGGGGGGGGGGTGGTGGTGAGGGTGGTGGTGGTTAAGGTGGTGGTGGTGAAGGTGGTGGTGGTGAAGGTGGTGGTGGTTGAGGTGGTTAAGGTGGTGGTGGTGGTTAAGGTGGTGGTGGTTAAGGTGGTGGTGGTGGTTAAGGTGGTGGTGGTGGTGAAGGTGGTGGTGGTTAAGGTGGTGGTGGTTAAGGTGGTGGTGGTTGTTAAGGTGGTGGTGGTGAAGGTGGTGGTGGTTAAGGTGGTGGTGGTTAAGGTGGTGGTGGTTGTTAAGGTGGTGGTGGTGAAGGTGGTGGTGGTTAAGGTGGTGGTGGTTAAGGTGGTGGTGGTGAAGGTGGCGGTGGTGGTTGAGGTGGTGGTGGTGAAGGTGGTGGTGGTGGTGAAGGTGGTGGTGGTGGTTAAGGTGGTGGTGGTTAAGGTGGTGGTGGTGAAGGTGGTGGTGGTGGTTGAGGTGGTGGTGGTGAAGGTGGTGGTGGTTAAGGTGGTGGTGGTTAAGGTGGTGGTGGTGAAGGTGGTGGTGGTGGTTAAGGTGGTGGTGGTTAAGGTGGTGGTGGTGGTGAAGGTGGTGGTGGTGGTTAAGGTGGTGGTGGTTAAGGTGGTGGTGGTTAAGGTGGTGGTGGTGAAGGTGGTGGTGGTGGTTAAGGTGGTGGTGGTTGAGGTGGTGGTGGTGAAGGTGGTGGTGGTTAAGGTGGTGGTGGTTAAGGTGGTGGTGGTGAAGGTGGTGGTGGTTGAGGTGGTGGTGGTGAAGGTGGTGGTGGTTAAGGTAGTGGTGGTTAAGGTGGTGGTGGTGAAGGTGGTGGTGGTGGTTAAGGTGGTGGTGGTTAAGGTGGTGGTGGTTAAGGTGGTGGTGGTTAAGGTGGTGGTGGTGAAGGTGGTGGTGGTGGTGAAGGTGGTGGTTGAGGTGGTGGTGGTTGTGGAGGAGTGGGGAGGGAAGTCTGTGATGGAGTACTGGAGAGAGCACGAGGGGAGTGAAGCGTGTGGGGTAGCAGGGAGCAAGATGGAACAGATGGAGATTAGTGCACACATGGAGAGAGGGGAGTGAGCTTCAAAGGCAATCTCTGTGTGATCCATCAACCTTTCTTGCTGCTGCTGCTGCCGGCTGTCTATGACATTATGACCGTGTCTCTCTCCCCGTGTCTCTCTCCCCGTGTCTCTCTACCCGTGTCTCTCTCCCCGTGTCTCTCCCCCCCGTGTCTCTCCCCCCGTGTCTCTCCCCCGTGTCTCTCTCCCCCGTGTCTCTCCCCCCCGTGTCTCTCCCCCCTGTCTCTCCCCCCGTCTCTCCCCCCGTGTCTCTCTCCCCGTGTCTCTCTCCCCGTGTCTCTCCCCCCCGTGTCTCTCTCCCCGTGTCTCTCCCCCCCGTGTCTCTCTCCCCCGTGTCTCTCCCCCCGTGTCTCTCCCCCCGTGTCTCTCCCCCCGTGTCTCTCCCCCCGTGTCTCTCCCCCCGTGTCTCTCTCCCCGTGTCTCTCCCCCCCGTGTCTCTCTCTCCCGTGTCTCTCCCCCCGTGTCTCTCCCCCCGTGTCTCTCCCCCCGTGTCTCTCCCCCCCGTGTCTCTCTCCCCGTGTCTCTCCCCCCGTGTCTCTCCCCCCGTGTCTCTCCCCCCCGTGTCTCTCACCCCCGTGTCTCTCTCCCCCGTGTCTCTCCCCCCGTGTCTCTCCCCCCGTGTCTCCCCCCCCGTGTCTCTCTCCCCCGTGTCTCTCCCCCCGTGTCTCTCCCCCGTGTCTCTCCCCCGTGTCTCTCTCCCCCGTGTCTCTCCCCCGTGTCTCTCCCCCGTGTCTCTCTCCCCGTGTCTCTCCCCCCCGTGTCTCTCCCCGTGTCTCTCTCCCCGTGTCTCTCCCCCCCGTGTCTCTCTCCCCCATGTCTCTCCCCCCGTGTCTCTCCCCCCGTGTCTCTCCCCCCCGTGTCTCTCTCCCCCGTGTCTCTCCCCCCGTGTCTCTCCCCCGTGTCTCTCCCCCGTGTCTCTCCCCCGTGTCTCTCTCCCCGTGTCTCTCCCCCCCGTGTCTCTCCCCCCTGTCTCTCCCCCCGTCTCTCCCCCCGTGTCTCTCCCCGCGTCTCTCCCCCCGTGACTCCGTGTCTCCCCCCGTCTCTCCCCGTGTCTCTCCCCCATGTTTCTCCGTGTGTCTCCGTGTCTCCCCGTGTGTCTCCGTGTGTCTCCCCGTGTGTCTCTCCCCGTGTCTCTCCCCGTGTCTCCCCGTGTGTCCCCGTGTGTCTCCGTGTGTCTCCCCGTGTGTCTCTCCCCCCGTTTGTCTCCGTGTGTCTCCGTGTCTCCCCGTGTGTCTCCGTGTCTCCCCGTGTGTCTCCGTGTCTCCCCGTGTGTCTCCGTGTCTCCCCGTGTGTCTCCGTGTCTCCCCGTGTGTCTCCCCGTGTCTCCCCGTGTGTCTCTGTTGCAGAATGCCTGGGAAGGACTTCAGTGTCAACGATGTCAAGATGTACGTGGGTAAGTCAGGTGTACACACGTCTGTGTGGTTGTGTACACGTGTGACTCTCTGTGTGTGTGTACACGTCTGTGTGTGTCTCACTGTGTGTGTCACTGTGTGTGTGTGTGGCACTGTGTGTGTCACTGTGTGTGTGTCACTGTGTGTGTGTGTGTGTGCGTGTGACTCTCTGTGTGTATGTACACGTCTGTGTGTGTGTGTGTCACTGTGTGTGTCACTGTGTACACGTGTGTCTCTCTGTGTGTGTGTCACTGTGTGTGTCACTGTGTGTGTGTGTCACTTTGTGTGTCACTGTGTGTGTGTCTCACTGTGTGTGTCACTGTGTACACGTGTGTCTCTCTGTGTGTGTACACGTCTGTGTGTGTGTCTCACTGTGTGTGTCACTGTGTCACTGTGTGTCTGTCTGTGTGTGTGTGTCACTGTGTGTGTCACTGTGTACACGTGTGTCTCTCTGTGTGTGTACACGTCTGTGTGTGTGTGTCTCACTGTGTGTGTGTGTGTCACTGTGTGTGTGTCACTGTGTGTGTGTGTGTGTGTCACTGTGTGTGTGTGTCACTGTGTGTGTCACTGTGTGTGTCACTGTGTGTGTGTCACTGTGTGTGTGTCACTGTGTGTGTGTCACTGTGTGTGTCACTGTGTGTGTGTGTCACTGTGTGTGTGTCACTGTGTGTGTCACTGTGTGTGTCACTGTGTGTGTGTCACTGTGTGTGTGTCACTGTGTGTGTCACTGTGTGTGTATGTGTGTCACTGTGTGTGTGTCACTGTGTGTGTGTCACTGTGTGTGTCACTGTGTGTGTCACTGTGTGTGTGTCACTGTGTGTGTGTCACTGTGTGTGTCACTGTGTGTATCACTGTGTGTGTGTGCAGGCAGTCGGCGCATGGTGGACGTGATGGACGTGACCACCCAGAAGGGCATTGAGATGACGATGAGTCAGTGGGCGCGTTACTACAACACGCCATCCGCTCAGCGGGGCAAACTTTACAACGTCATCTCCCTCGAGTTCAGCCACACACGCCTGGAGTCGCTGGTTCAACGCCCTGCCGTGGTGAGTGGGTGGTGAGTGGGTGGTGAGTGAGTGGTGAGTGAGTGGTGAGTGAGTGAGTGAGTGGTGAGTGAGTGGGTGGTGAGTGGGTGGTGAGTGGGTGGTGAGTGGGTGGTGAGTGAGTGGTGAGTGGGTGAGTGGTGAGTGAGTGGGTGAGTGAGTGGGTGGTGAGTGAGTGGTGAGTGGGTGGTGAGTGGGTGGTGAGTGGGTGGGTGGTGAGTGGGTGGTGAGTGAGTGAGTGGTGAGTGAGTGGGTGAGTGAGTGGGTGGGTGGTGAGTGGGTGGTGAGTGAGTGATGAGGAGTGAGTGGTGAGTGAGTGGTGAGTGGGTGGTGAGTGGGTGAGTGGGTGAGTGAGTGAGTGGGTGGTGAGTGGTGAGTGAGTGGTGAGGAGTGAGTTGTGAGTGAGTGGTGAGTTCAGCCACACACGCCTGGAGTCGCTGGTTCAACGCTCTGCCGTGGTGAGTGGGTGGTGAGTGATGAGTGGGTGGTGAGTGATGAGTGATGAGTGGGTGGTGAGTGGGTGGTGAGTGGGTGGTGAGTGAGTGAGTGGTGAGTGAGTGGGTGAGTGAGTGGGTGAGTGAGTGAGTGAATGGGTGGTGAGTGGGTGGTGAGTGGGTGAGTGAGTGAGTGAGTGGGTGGTGAGTGGGTGGTGAGTGGGTGAGTGGGTGAGTGAGTGGGTGGTGCGTGAGTGAGTGGGTGAGTGAGTGGGTGAGTGGGTGGTGAGTGAGTGAGTGAGTGGGTGAGTGAGTGGGTGAGTAGGTGGTGAGTGAGTGGGTGGTGAGTGGGTGGTGAGTGATGAGTGGGTGAGTGAGTGGGTGAGTGGGTGGTGAGTGGGTGGTGAGTGGGTGGTGAGTGGGTGAGTGAGTGGGTGGTGAGTGGGTAGTGAGTGGGTGAGTGAGTGAGTGGGTGGTGAGTGGGTGAGTGAGTGGTGAGTGGGTGGTGAGTGGGTGTTGAGTGGGTGGTGAGTGGGTGAGTGGGTGAGTGAGTGAGTGGGTGAGTGGGTGAGGAGTGAGTGAGTGGTGAGTAGTGAGTGAGTAGTGAGTGAGTTCTGGGTGAGTGAGTGGGTGAGTGAGTGAGTGGGTGAGTGGTGAGTGAGTTGTGAGTGAGTGGTGAGTGAGTGGGTGAGGAGTGAGTGGTGAGTGAGTGAGTGGGTGAGTGGGTGAGGAGTGAGTTGTGAGTGAGTGAGTTGTGAGTGAGTGGTGAGTGAGTGGTGAGTGAGTGGTGAGTGAGTGAGTGGTGAGTGAGTGGTGAGTGAGTGAGTGAGTGGTGAGTGAGTGGTGAGTGAGTGAGTGGTGAGTGAGTGGTGAGTGAGTGAGTGGTGAGTGAGTGGGTGAGTGAGTGGTGAGTGAGTGAGTGAGTGGTGAGTGAGTGAGTGGTGAGTGAGTGAGTGAGTGGTGAGTGAGTGAGTGGTGAGTGAGTGAGTGAGTGAGTGGTGAGTGGGTGAGTGGTGAGTGAGTGGTGAGTGAGTGAGTGAGTGGTGAGTGAGTGGTGAGTGAGTGAGTGGTGAGTGAGTGAGTGGTGAGTGAGTGGTGAGTGAGTGAGTGGTGAGTGAGTGAGTGGTGAGTGAGTGAGTGGTGAGTGAGTGAGTGGTGAGTGAGTGGTGAGTGAGTGAGTGAGTGGTGAGTTCAGCCACACATGCTTGGAGTCGCTGGTTCAACGTCTCTCCCCCCTCCCCTCACGTCCCTCCCCTCACGCCCCTCACGCCCCTCACGCCCCTCCCCTCACGCCCCGCCCCTCACGCCCCTCCCCTCACGCCCCACCCCTCATGCCCCTCCCCTCATGCCCCGCCCCTCATGCCCCGCCCCCCAGGTGGAGCAGGTGGACTGGGTTGACACGATGTGGCCACGGCACCTGAAGGAGAACCAGAAGGAGTCCACCAACGTCATAGCACAGATGAAGTACCCCAAAGTGCAGAAGTCAGTCTCTCACACACACACAGTCACACAGTCACACACACACAGTCACACACACATACAGTCATACACACAGTCACACACACAGTCACACAGTCACACATACACAGTCACAGATGAAGTACCCCAAAGTGCAGAAGTCAGTCTCTCACACACACACAGTCACACAGTCACACACACACAGTCACACACACATACAGTCATACACACAGTCACACACACAGTCACACAGTCACACATACACAGTCACAGATGAAGTACCCCAAAGTGCAGAAGTCAGTCTCTCACACACACACAGTCACACAGTCACACACACACAGTCACACACACATACAGTCATACACACAGTCACACACACAGTCACACAGTCACACATACACAGTCACAGATGAAGTACCCCAAAGTGCAGAAGTCAGTCTCTCACACACACACAGTCACACAGTCACACACACACAGTCACACACACATACAGTCATACACACAGTCACACACACAGTCACACAGTCACACATACACAGTCACAGATGAAGTACCCCAAAGTGCAGAAGTCAGTCTCTCACACACACACAGTCACACACACAGTCACACAGTCATACACACACAGTCACACACACAGTCACAGATGAAGTACCCCAAAGTGCAGAAGTCAGTCTCTCACACACACATACATACACATACAGTCATATACACACAGTCACACACAGTCACATACACAGTCACAGATGAAGTACCCCAAAGTGCAGAAGTCCGTCTCTCACAGTCACACATACATACACAGTCATACACACAGTCATACACATACACAGTGACACAGTCACAGTCACACACAGTCACAGATGAAGTACCCCAAAGTGCAGAAGTCAGTCTCTCACAGTCATACACACAGTCACACAGTCATACACACAGTCACACAGTCATACACACAGTCACACAGTCATACACACAGTCACACAGTCATACACACATACACACAGTCACACAGTCATACACACAGTCACACAGTCATACACACAGTCACACAGTCACACACACACATACACACAGTCACACACACAGTCACACAGTCACAGATGAAGTACCCCAAAGTGCAGAAGTCAGTCTCTCACAGTCACACACATACATACACACACAGTCACACAGTCACACACAGTCACAGATGAAGTACCCCAAAGTGCAGAAGTCAGTCTCTCACAGTCATACATACAGTCATACACACAGTCACACAGTCACACACACACAGTCACACACACATACAGTCATACACACACAGTCACACAGTCACACACACACATACACACAGTCACACACACAGTCACACAGTCACAGATGAAGTACCCCAAAGTGCAGAAGTCAGTCTCTCACACACACTCATACATACACATACATACACACATACACACAGTCACACACACTGACACACACAGTCACACACACATACACAGTCACAGATGAAGTACCCCAAAGTGCAGAAGTCAGTCTCTCACAGTCACACACACAGTCATACACACAGTCACACACACATACACACACACACAGTGACACACACACATACACAGTCACACAGTCAGTCACAGATGAAGTACCCCAAAGTGCAGAAGTCAGTCTCTCACACACACTCATACATATACAGTCATACACACAGTCATACACACAGTCACACACACATACATACACACACAGTCACACACACACACAGTGACACATACACAGTCACAGATGAAGTACCCCAAAGTGCAGAAGTCCGTCTCTCACAGTCACACATACAGTCATACACAGTCACACACACATACATGCACACACATACACATACATACACACATACACACATACACAGTCACACACACACAGTCACACACACACAGTCACACAGTCACACATACACATACAGTCACACACACAGTCACAGATGAAGTACCCCAAAGTGCAGAAGTCCGTCTCTCACACACTACACACACACATACACACACTACATACACATACATACACAGTCACACACACAGTAACACAGTCACACACACAGTCACACAGTCACAGTCACAGATGAAGTACCCCAAAGTGCAGAAGTCCGTCTCTCTCTCACACAGTCACTCACAGTCACACACACACATACAGTCACACACATACATGCACAGACACACACAGTCACACACAGTCACACAGTCACACACAGTCACACACACACACAGTCACACACACACACAGTCACACACACACACAGTCACACACACACAGTCACACACACACACAGTAACACACACACACAGTCACACACAGTCACAGTCACACACAGTCACACAACAACAACCGCCATTCGCCACTAAGTGGCGGTGACGTCACCACGACGCTTGTGCCAGGCTATGTGCACTCTGAGGCCACGTGAAGTGTCGAACGCCCGCTGGCAGGAGGTCACTGGGCAGACCCAGGTGCCACGGGTCGACTGACTGAGATGACTGGCTGATGCACCACCTGTGCCCCCTACTGTGCCAACCTGCTGTGCTTTAGCCACCCGGCGCTCCGCTCGCTGTTGTGACAGTCACACACACGCACAGTCACACACACACAGTCACACACACAGTCACACACACAGTCACACACATACACACACAGTCACACAGAGTCACACAATCACACACACACACAGTCACACACATACACACACAGTCACACACATACACACACAGTCACACACATACACACACAGTCACACACAGTCACACAGTCACACACACACACAGTCATACACATACACACACAGTCATACACACACAGTCACACAGTCACACATACACACACAGTCACACACACATACACACACAGTCACACAGTCACACACACACAGTCACACACACACAGTCACACACACACAGTCACACACACAGTCACACACACATACACACACAGATACACACACCGATACACAGTCACACACACAGACAGACACACACACAGACACACACAGAGACACACACATACACACATAGACACGCACAAATACACAGACATACACACACACACATACACACACAGTGACACACACACAGTCACTAACACTGACACACACACAGTGACACACACTCACAGTGACACACACTCACACAGATACACACGTACAGACACACACACAGACACACACAGACACACCTACACACACACCACCTAGGCTACTGCCTGGTGACTGTCTGTGTGTGACTGTGTGTGACTGTGTGTGTGTGTGTCACTGTGTGTGTGTCACTGTGTATGTGTGCCACTGTGTGTGTGTGTGACTGTGTGTGTGTGTCACTGTGTGTGTGTGACTGTGTGTGTGTGTGACTGTGTGTGTGTGACTGTGTGTGTGTTTGTGACTGTGTGTGTGCGTGACTGTGTGTGTGTGTGCGTGACTGTGTGTGTGTGACTGTGTGTGTGTGTGACTGTGTGTATGTGTCACTGTGTGTGTGTGTCACTGTGTGTGTGTGACTGTGTGTGTGTGACTGTGTGTGTGTGTGTGACTGTGTGTGTGACTGTGTGTGTGTGACTGTGTGTGTGACTGTGTGTGTGACTGTGTGCGTGACTGTGTGTGTGTGTGACTGTGTGTGTGTGACTGTGTGTGTGTGTGACTGTGTGTGTGTGTGACTGTGTGTGTGTGTGACTGTGTGTGTGTCACTGAGTGTGTGTCACTGTGTGTGTGTGACTGTGTGTGACTGTGTGTGTGTGACTGTGTGTGTGTGACTGTGTGTGTGTGACTGTGTGTGTGTGTGTGACTGTGAGTGTGTGTGACTGTGTGTGTGTGACTGTGTGTGTGTGTGTGTGACTGTGTGTGTGTGACTGTGTGTGTGACTGTGTGTGTGTGACTGTGTGTGTGTGACTGTGTGTGTGTGACTGTGTGTGTGTGTCACTGTGTGTGTGTGTGACTGCTGCCCCCAGGTACTGCCTGATGAGTGTCCGTGGCTGTTTCACCGACTTCCACATCGACTTTGGGGGCACCTCTGTCTGGTACCACATCCTGCGTGGTGGCAAGGTAACCGTGGCGACCGTCGTGGCGAGGGTGGTGAGGGTGGTGGTGAGGGTGGTGGTGAGGAGGGTGGTGAGGATGGTGGTGAGGGTGGTGGTGAGGGTGGTGGTGGTGAGGGTGGTGGTGAGGGTGGTGGTGGTGAGGGTGGTGGTGGTGAGGGTGGTGGTGCTGGTGGTGGTGAGGGTGGTGGTGGTGAGGGTGATGGTGAGGGTGGTGGTGGTGAGGGTGATGGTGATGAGGGTGATGGTGAGGGTATTGTAACACTACTGATATGATGATGATGCTACTGCACATATGATGACGACGCTACCGATGTGATGATGATGCTGCCTGCACGTATGACGACACTACCGGTGTGATGATGATGATGCTACCTGCATGTATGACGACACTAGTGATGTGATGATGATGCTACCTGCACGTGTGACGACGCTAGTGATGTGATGATGATGATGGTACTTGTACGTGTGATGACGCTACCGATGATGATGATGCTACTTGTATGTGTGATGACGCTAGTGATGTGATGATGATGATACCTGCACGTGATGACGCTAGTGATGTGATGATGATGATGCTACTTGTACGTATGACGACACTAGTGATGTGATGATGCTGATGATGATGCTACTTGTACGTGTGATGACGACGCTACCGGTGTGATGATGATGATACTTGTACGTGAGGACGCTAGTGATGTGATGATGGGCCGATGTTGTCCGACCTCCGTGCCCCCCACCTCCCCAGGTGTTCTGGATGATCCCCCCCACGCAGCGGAACCTGGAGCTGTATGAGAGTTGGGTCCTGTCGGGGAAACAGGGCGACGTCTTCCTGGCGGACCGCGTGGAGGCCTGCCAGCGCATAGCCCTGCACACCGGTTACACATTCGTCATTCCCTCAGGTGGGTGGGTGGGCGAGTGGGTGGGTGGGCGGGTGGGTGGGTGGGTGGGCGGGTGGGTGGGTGGGTGGGCGGGTGAGTGGGTGGGTGGGCGGGCGGGTGAGTGGGTGGGTAGGTGAGTGGGTGGGTGGGCGGGCGGGTGAGTGGGTGGGTGGGTGAGTGGGTGGGTGGGTGGGCGAGTGGGTGGGTGGGCGAGTGGGTGGGCGAGTGTGTAGGTGGGTGGGCGAGTGGGTGGGTGGGCGAGTGAGTTAGTGGGCGGGCGAGTGGGTGTGTGGGTGAGTGGGTGTGTGTGTGGGTGTGTGTGTGGATGTGTGTGTGTGTGTGTAGGTGTGTGTATGAGTGAGTGTGTGTATGAGTGAGTGTGTGTGTGGTGTGTGTGATGTGTGTGTGTGAGTGAGCTGGTGGGTGAGCGGCCGGGTAGATTTGTGCCAACCTATCGCCTTGGACACCGGCTAGGCACTTTAGGCGTGCTGATGATGGTGCTGATGATGGTGGTGGTGATGTTGACGCTTGTGATGATGTTGACGCTTGTGATGATGGTGGTGGTGATGATGGTGGTGGTGATGTTGACGCTTGTGATGATGTTGACGCTTGTGATGATGATGGTGGTGATGATGTTGACGTTTGTGATGATGATGGTGGTGATGATGGTGGTGGTGATGTTGACGCTTGTGATGATGTTGACGCTTGTGATGATGATGGTGGTGATGATGTTGACGTTTGTGATGATGATGGTGGTGATGATGGTGGTGGTGATGTTGACGCTTGTGATGATGTTGACGCTTGTGATGATGATGATGGTGGTGATGATGTTGACGTTTGTGATGATGATGGTGGTGATGATGGTGGTGGTGATGTTGACGCTTGTGATGATGTTGACGCTTGTGATGATGATGGTGGTGATGATGTTGACGTTTGTGATGATGATGACGCTTGTGGTGATGTTGACGCTTGTGATGATGATGACGCTTGTGATGATGATGTTGGTGATGATGACGCTTGTGATGATGATGGTGGTGATGTTGGTGATGATGTTGACGCTTGTGATGATGATGTTGGTGATGATGTTGGTGATGATGACGCTTGTGATGATGATGGTGGTGATGTTGGTGATGATGGTGACGCTTGTGATGATGGTGGTGGTGGTGATAGTGATGATGGTGATGACGCTTGTGATGATGGTGGTGATGATGGTGGTGATGACGACGCTTGTGATGATGGTGGTGGTGGTGATAGTGATGATGGCGGTGGTGACAGTGATGATGGTGGTGATGATGGTGGTGATGACGACGCTTGTGATGATGGTGGTGGTGGTGATAGTGATGATGGTGATGACGCTTGTGATGATGGTGGTGATGATGGTGGTGATGACGACGCTTGTGATGATGGTGGTGGTGGTGATAGTGATGATGGTGGTGGTGACAGTGATGATGGTGGTGATGATGGTGGTGATGACGACGCTTGTGATGATGGTGGTGGTGGTGATAGTGATGATGGTGATGACGCTTGTGATGATGGTGGTGATGATGGTGGTGATGACGACGCTTGTGATGATGGTGGTGGTGGTGATAGTGATGATGGCGGTGGTGACAGTGATGATGGTGGTGATGATGGTGGTGATGACGACGCTTGTGATGATGGTGGTGGTGGTGATAGTGATGATGGCGGTGGTGACAGTGATGATGGTGGTGATGATGGTGGTGATGACGACGCTTGTGATGATGGTGGTGGTGGTGATAGTGATGATGGTGATGACGCTTGTGATGATGGTGGTGATGATGGTGGTGATGACGACGCTTGTGATGATGGTGGTGGTGGTGATAGTGATGATGGCGGTGGTGACAGTGATGATGGTGGTGATGATGGTGGTGATGACGACGCTTGTGATGATGGTGGTGGTGGTGATAGTGATGATGGTGATGACGCTTGTGATGATGGTGGTGATGATGGTGGTGATGACGACGCTTGTGATGATGGTGGTGGTGGTGATAGTGATGATGGCGGTGGTGACAGTGATGATGGTGGTGATGATGGTGGTGATGACGACGCTTGTGATGATGGTGGTGGTGGTGATAGTGATGATGGTGATGACGCTTGTGATGATGGTGGTGATGATGGTGGTGATGACGACGCTTGTGATGATGGTGGTGGTGGTGATAGTGATGATGGCGGTGGTGACAGTGATGATGGTGGTGATGATGGTGGTGATGACGACGCTTGTGATGATGGTGGTGGTGGTGATAGTGATGATGGTGGTGGTGACAGTGATGATGGTGGTGATGATGGTGGTGATGACGACGCTTGTGATGATGGTGGTGGTGGTGATAGTGATGATGGTGATGACGCTTGTGATGATGGTGGTGATGATGGTGGTGATGACGACGCTTGTGATGATGGTGGTGGTGGTGATAGTGATGATGGCGGTGGTGACAGTGATGATGGTGGTGATGATGGTGGTGATGACGACGCTTGTGATGATGGTGGTGGTGGTGATAGTGATGATGGCGGTGGTGACAGTGATGATGGTGGTGATGATGGTGGTGATGACGACGCTTGTGATGATGGTGGTGGTGGTGATAGTGATGATGGTGATGACGCTTGTGATGATGGTGGTGATGATGGTGGTGATGACGACGCTTGTGATGATGGTGGTGGTGGTGATAGTGATGATGGCGGTGGTGACAGTGATGATGGTGGTGATGATGGTGGTGATGACGACGCTTGTGATGATGGTGGTGGTGGTGATAGTGATGATGGTGATGACGCTTGTGATGATGGTGGTGATGATGGTGGTGATGACGACGCTTGTGATGATGGTGGTGGTGGTGATAGTGATGATGGCGGTGGTGACAGTGATGATGGTGGTGATGATGGTGGTGATGACGACGCTTGTGATGATGGTGGTGGTGGTGATAGTGATGATGGTGATGACGCTTGTGATGATGGTGGTGATGATGGTGGTGATGACGACGCTTGTGATGATGGTGGTGGTGGTGATAGTGATGATGGCGGTGGTGACAGTGATGATGGTGGTGATGATGGTGGTGATGACGACGCTTGTGATGATGGTGGTGGTGGTGATAGTGATGATGGTGGTGGTGACAGTGATGGTGGTGGTGATGATGGTGGTGATGACGACGCTTGTGATGATGGTGGTGGTGGTGATAGTGATGATGGTGGTGGTGACAGTGATGGTGGTGGTGATGATGGTGGTGATGACGACGCTTGTGATGATGGTGGTGGTGGTGATAGTGATGATGGCGGTGGTGACAGTGATGATGGTGGTGATGATGGTGGTGATGACGACGCTTGTGATGATGGTGGTGGTGGTGATAGTGATGATGGTGATGACGCTTGTGATGATGGTGGTGATGATGGTGGTGATGACGACGCTTGTGATGATGGTGGTGGTGGTGATAGTGATGATGGCGGTGGTGACAGTGATGATGGTGGTGATGATGGTGGTGATGACGACGCTTGTGATGATGGTGGTGGTGGTGATAGTGATGATGGTGGTGGTGACAGTGATGGTGGTGGTGATGATGGTGGTGATGACGACGCTTGTGATGATGGTGGTGGTGGTGATAGTGATGATGGTGGTGGTGACAGTGATGGTGGTGGTGATGATGGTGGTGATGACGACGGTTGTGATGATGGTGGTGGTGGTGATAGTGATGATGGCGGTGGTGACAGTGATGGTGGTGGTGGTGATAGTGATGATGGTGGTGGTGACAGTGATGGTGGTGGTGATGATGGTGGTGATGACGACGCTTGTGATGATGGTGGTGGTGGTGATAGTGATGATGGTGGTGGTGACAGTGATGGTGGTGGTGATGATGGTGGTGATGACGACGCTTGTGATGATGGTGGTGGTGGTGATAGTGATGATGGTGGTGGTGACAGTGATGGTGGTGGTGATGATGGTGGTGATGACGACGGTTGTGATGATGGTGGTGGTGGTGATAGTGATGATGGCGGTGGTGACAGTGATGGTGGTGGTGGTGATAGTGATGATGGTGGTGGTGACAGTGATGGTGGTGGTGGTGGTCCCAGCCCCACACGGCCTTTCCCCCTGCCACAGTTCCGGGCTGCACAGGCGCTGCCGTTCCCCCTTGCCCCCGCTTCGCAGCGTGCCGAGAGGCTACACGGGGGACCTTTGTCTGTGTGAGGGTGCAGGCTGGATCCACGCCGTGTACACACCTGAGGATGCGTTGGTGTTCGGGGGAAACTTTCTGCACAGCTTCAATATCCCCATGCAGCTGCGCATCTACGCCATCGAGGATAAGACGCGGGTGCTTGGTCGCTCGCTCAACACTCACCGCTCGCTCACTCACTCACACGCTCATCACTCACACGCTCATCACTCACACGCTCACTCGCTCACCACTCATCACTCACCACTCACACGCTCGCTCACCACTCGCTCACCACTCACTCATCACTCACCACTCACTCATCACTCATCACTCGCTCATCACTCGCTCATCACTCACTCACCACTCGCTTACCACTCACACGCTCGCTCACACGCTCACCACTCACCACTCACTACTCACTCACCACTCACTCACCACTCACTCACCTACTCACTCACCACTCACTCACCACTCACTCACCTACTCACTCACCACTCACTCACCACTCACTCATCACTCGCTCATCACTCACTCATCACTCGCTCATCGCTCACTCATCACTCATCACTCACTCATCACTCATCACTCGCTCACCACACACTCGCTCGCTCACACGCTCACTCATCACTCACTCATCACTCGCTCACCACTCATCACTCGCTCACTGCTCGCTCATCACTCACACGCTCGCTCACGCTCACTCATCACTCACTCATCACTCATCACTCACTCATCACTCGCTCATCACTCACACGCTCGCTCACACGCTCACCACTCACCACTCACTACTCACTCACCACTCACTCACCACTCACTCACCTACTCACTCATCACTCACTCGTCACTCACTCATCACTCGCTCACCACTCACTCACCACTCACTCATCACTCGCTCATCACTCACACGCTCGCTCACACGCTCACCACTCACCACTCACTCATCACTTACTCATCACTCACTCACCGCTCATCACTCACTCACCGCTCACACGCTCACTCACACGCTCACTCGTTCACCACTCACCCATCACTCACTCATCACTCGCTCACCACTCACCGCCCACTCACCGGCCCACCCACGCACCCACTCACTCGCCCAAACACAAACTCACCCACAATCCCACCCACCTACCCACCTACCCACCTACCCACTCACCTACCCACCCACTCACTCGCCCAAACACCTACCCACCCACCTACCCACCTACCTACCTACCCACTCACCTACCCACGCACTCACTCGCCCAAACACCTACCCACCCACCTACCCACCTACCTACCTTACCCACTCACCTACCCACCCACTCACCTACCCACCCACTCACTCGCCCAAACACAAACCCACCCACAACCCCACCTACCTACCCACCTACCCACCCACTCACCGGCCCACCCACGCACCCACTCACTCGCCCAAACACAAACCCACCCACCTACCCACCCACCCACCTACACACCCACCCACTCACCCACCCACCCACTCACCCACCCACCCACACAGCCGTGTGTCTCTACATCTCTGTACCTCTGTGTGGTGCCCAGGTACCTGCCAAGTTCCGCTACCCGTTCTACTCGGAGATGGCGTGGTACGTGCTGGAGCGATACGCTTACTGCCTCACGGGGCGCTCCCACCTGGTGCCTGACTACCAGCTGCAGTCGTTCGTCGTGGACGGTGGGGACACAGCCGCTCACTTCCTGTCTACAGCTTCCTGTCTACAGCTTCCTGTCTACAGCTTCCTGTCTACCACTTCCTGTCTACAATTTCCTGTCTACAACTTCCTGTCTCCAGCTTCCTGTCTACAACTTCCTGTCTACAACTTCCTGTCTACCACTTCCTGTCTACAGCTTCCTGTCTACAGCTTCCTGTCTACAGCTTCCTGTCTACCACTTCCTGTCTACAATTTCCTGTCTACAACTTCCTGTCTCCAGCTTCCTGTCTACAACTTCCTGTCTACAACTTCCTGTCTCCAGCTTCCTGTCTACCACTTCCTGTCTACCACTTCCTGTCTATCACTTCCTGTCTACCACTTCCTGTCTACAACTTTCTGTCTACAGCTTCCTGTCTACAGCTTCCTGTCTACAGCTTCCTGTCTACCACTTCCTGTCTACAATTTCCTGTCTACAACTTCCTGTCTACAGCTTCCTGTCTACCACTTCCTGTCTACAACTTCCTGTCTCCAGCTTCCTGTCTACCACTTCCTGTCTACCACTTCCTGTCTATCACTTCCTGTCTACCACTTCCTGTCTACAGCTTCCTGTCTACAGCTTCCTGTCTATCACTTCCTGTCTACAACTTCCTGTCTCCAGCTTCCTGTCTACAACTTCCTGTCTACAGCTTCCTGTCTACAACTTCCTGTCTACCACTTCCTGTCTACAACTTCCTGTCTACAACTTCCTGTCTCCCACTTCCTGTCTACAACTTCCTGTCTACAACTTCCTGTCTCCCACTTCCTGTCTACCACTTCCTGTCTACAACTTCCTGTCTACAACTTCCTGTCTCCCACTTCCTGTCTACAACTTCCTGTCTACAGCTTCCTGTCTACAACTTCCTGTCTACCACTTCCTGTCTACAACTTCCTGTCTACAACTTCCTGTCTACAACTTCCTGTCTACCACTTCCTGTCTCCCACTTCCTGTCTACAACTTCCTGTCTCCAGCTTCCTGTCTATCCTGTCTACCACTTCCTGTCTACCACTTCCTGTCTACCACTTCCTGTCTACCACTTCCTGTCTACCACTTCCTGTCTACAACTTCCTGTCTACCACTTCCTGTCTACAACTTCCTGTCTACCACTTCCTGTCTACCACTTCCTGTCTACCGCTTCCTGTCTACAGCTTCCTGTCTACCGCTTCCTGTCTACCACTTCCTGTCTACCACTTCCTGTCTACAACTTCCTGTCTACCACTTCCTGTCTTCAACTTCCTGTCTACCACTTCCTGTCTACCACTTCCTGTCTACAACTTCCTGTCTACAACTTCCTGTCTACCACTTCCTGTCTACAACTTCCTGTCTTCAACTTCCTGTCTACCACTTCCTGTCTACCACTTCCTGTCTACAACTTCCTGTCTACAACTTCCTGTCTACAACTTCCTGTCTACCACTTCCTGTCTACCACTTCCTGTCTACAACTTCCTGTCTACAACTTCCTGTCTACAGCTTCCTGTCTACAGCTTCCTGTCTACAACTTCCTGTCTACCGCTTCCTGTCTACAACTTCCTGTCTACCACTTCCTTTCTACAACTTCCTGTCTACAACTTCCTGTCTACAACTTCCTGTCTACAACTTCCTGTCTACAACTTCCTGTCTACCACTTCCTGTCTACAGCTTCCTGTCTACAACTTCCTGTCTACCACTTCCTGTCTACCACTTCCTGTCTACCACTTCCTGTCTACAACTTCCTGTCTATCACTTCCTGTCTACAACTTCCTGTCTACCACTTCCTGTCTACCACTTCCTGTCTACAACTTCCTGTCTACAACTTCCTGTCTACAGCTTCCTGTCTACAGCTTCCTGTCTACAACTTCCTGTCTACCGCTTCCTGTCTACAGCTTCCTGTCTCCAGCTTCCTGTCTACAGCTTCCTGTCTACAGCTTCCTGTCTCCAGCTTCCTGTCTACCACTTCCTGTCTACAACTTCCTGTCTACCACTTCCTGTCTACAACTTCCTGTCTATCCTGTCTACAACTTCCTGTCTACCACTTCCTGTCTACCACTTCCTGTCTCCCACTTCCTGTCTACAACTTCCTGCCCCCTCCCCCCTCACTTCCTGTCTACAGCTTCCTGTCTATTCCACCTGGTGCATTGTGGGAATGCAACGTGTGCATCCGCTACCCCCCCCCCCAGTGCATGCTGGGAGCCGGGGACCGGGCGGCCGTGGTGAGCGTGGTGGTGAGCGTGGTGGTGAGCGTGGTGGTGAGCGTGGCGTTGGTGAGGAGGTGAAGGACGCGGAGACCGGAGAGAGGGAGATGGCGCTCACCATGAGGGCCGTCGTTTCGATCAGCCCCCTCCATCAGGTGAGTGTGGCGGTGGTGTTGATGGTGGTGATAGTGGTGGTGATGTTGACGATGACGGTGGTGATGTTGACGATGACGATGGTGATGTTGACGATGTTGACGATGACGATGTTGATGACGACGATGTTGATGATGATGATGTTGATGATGATGTTGATGACGATGATGATGACGATGACGATGGTGTTGACGATGTTGACGATGACGATGTTGATGACGACGATGTTGATGATGACGACGATGATGATGATGTTGATGACGATGATGATGATGTTGACGATGACGATGTTGACGATGATGACGATGTTGACGATGACGATGTTGACGATGACGACGATGTTGACGATGATGTTGACGATGACGATGTTGACGATGTTGATGATGATGTTCACAACGACGAAGATGATGACGGTGTCTCTCTCTCTCTCTCCGCAGCCTCTGTCAGCCTTGCCTCCGTCACCCAAAACGTCGTCGTCATCGTCGTCATCGTCGTCATCATCATCGTCAACGTCGTCAACAGAATCGGCAACCTCGTCTAGCGATGACGACGATGTTGACGACGATGACGACGACGATGACGACGATGACGACGATGACGATGACGACGATGACGATGACGACGATGACGTCACCCCACCGCCCGCGGCGACAGCCGTGGCGAGGGTGGTGAGGGTGGTGAGTAAGTTGGCGCCACGCTCCTCACCACTGCTGCCACGCTCCTCACCACCACTGCCACCACGCTCCTCACCACCACCACCGCTGCTCCTCACCGGCCTGGAGCTGGCGGGGCTGTGGGCGCTGCTGCGGCGCCTGCAGGCACTGCCTCAGAGCAAGCGCGGTGTGCCGGGAGGCATCCAGGACGCAGACGCACTGCTGGAGCACGTGCAGGTGGGCGGGGGGGAGTGGGTGGGTGGGTGGGTGGGTGGGTGGAAGGGTGGGTGGGTGGGTGGAAGGGCGGGTGGGTGGAAGGGCGGGTTGGTGGGTGAGTGGGTGGGTGGGTGAGTGGGTGGGCGAATGGGTGGGTGGGTGAGTGGGTGGGTGGGTGGGTGGGCGGGGGGGAGTGGGTGGGTGGGTGGGTGGAAGGGTGGGTGGGTGGGTGGGTGGAAGGGCGGGTTGGTGGGTGAGTGGGTGGGTGGGTGAGTGGGTGGGCGAATGGGTGGGTGGGTGGGTGAGTGGGCGGGTGGGTGGGTGAGTGGGCGGGTGGGTGGGTGAGTGGGCGGGGGGGAGTGGGTGGGTGGGTGGGTGGGTGGAAGGGTGGGTGGGCGGGTGGGTGGGTGGGTGAGTGGGCGGGGGGGAGTGGGTGGGCGGGGGGGAGTGGGTGGAAGGGTGGGTGGGTGGGTGGGTGGAAGGGCGGGTTGGTGGGTGAGTGGGTGGGTGGGTGAGTGGGTGGGCGAATAGGTGGGTGGGTGAGTGGGCGGGTCGGTGGGTGGGTGAGTGGGCGGGGGGGGAGTGGGTGGGTGGGTAGGTGGGTGGGTGGAAGGGTGGGTGGGTGGGTAGGTGGGTTGGTGGGTGGGTGGGTGGAAGGGTGGGTGGGTGGAAGGGTGGGTGGGTGGGCGGGTGGG
This sequence comes from Petromyzon marinus, assembly GCF_010993605.1. Classification (NCBI taxonomy): domain Eukaryota; kingdom Metazoa; phylum Chordata; class Hyperoartia; order Petromyzontiformes; family Petromyzontidae; genus Petromyzon; species Petromyzon marinus. The sequence continues at coordinate 166,226 of NW_022638246.1, forward strand.
TGGGTTGGTGGGTTGGTGGGTTGGTGGGTGGGTGGGTGGAAGGGCGGGTTGGTGGGTGAGTGGGTGGGTGGGTGAGTGGGTGGGCAAATGGGTGGGTGGGTGAGTGGGCGGGTGGGTGGGTGAGTGGGTGGGTGAGTGGGCGGACGGGTGAGTGGGTGGGTGAGTGGGCGGGTCGGTAGAAGGGTGGTAGGGTTGGTGGGCGGGTGGAAGGGCGGGTTGGTGGGTGAGTGGGTGGGTGGGTGGGTGGAGGTGTGGTTGTGTGGGTGAGTGGGTGGGTGGGTGGTGGGTGGGTGGGTGAGTGGGCGGACGAGTGGGCGGGCGGGTGGGTGAGTGGGCGGGTGAGTGGGAGGGTGGGTGCGTGCGTTGGCTGGTAATGGTAGTTGTGGTGATTGTGATTGTTGTTGTAGATGTGGTGGTGGTTGTTGATGTGGTTGTTGATGATGTTGTTGTTGTGGTGGTGGTGTGGTTGTGGTTGTTGTTATTGATGTGGTGGTTGTTGTTGTTGACGTGGTTGTTGTGGTGGTTGTTGTTGTGGTGGTGCTTGTTGACGTGGTTGTTGTTGTGATGGTTGTTGACGTGGTTGTTGTTGATGATGTTGTTGTTGTGGTGGTGGTGGTTGTTGTTGTTGTGGTTGTTGTTGTGGTGGTTGTTGTTGATGTTGTTGTTGTGGTGGTGGTTGTTGTTGTTGACGTGGTTGTTGTTGTGGTTGTTGTTGATGTTGTTGTGGTGGTGGTGGTTGTTGATGTTGTTGTTGTTGTTGTGGTGGTTCTTGTTGTTGTGGTTGTTGTGGTGGTTGTTGTTGATGTTGTGGTGGTTGTTGTTGTGGTTGTTGTTGTGGTGGTTCTTGTTGTTGTGGTTGTTGTTGTGGTGGTTCTTGTTGTTGTGGTTGTTGTTGTGGTTGTTGTTGTGGTTGTTGTTGTGGTTGATGTTGTTGTTGATGTTGTTGACGTGGTTGTTGTTGTGGTTGTTGTTGTGGTTGTTGTTGACGTGGTTGTTGTTGACGTGGTTGTTGTTGTGGTTGTTGTTGATGTTGTTGTGGTTGTTGTTGTTGACGTGGTTGTTGTTGTGGTGGTTGTTGATGTTGTTGTTGTGGTTGTTGTTGCTGTGGTGGTTGTTGTTGTGGTGGTTGTTGATGCTGTTGTTGTGGTTGTTGTTGTTGTGGTTGTTGTTGTGGTGGTTGTTGTTGTGGTGGTTGTTGATGTTGTTGTTGTTGTGGTTGTTGTGGTGGTGGTTGTTGTTGTGGTTGTGGTTGTTGTTGTTGATGATGGTGTTGTTGTGGTTGTTGTTGTGGTTGTTGATGTTGTTGTGGTGGTGGTTGTTGTTGATGTTGTTGTTATGGTTGTTGTTGATGTTGTTGTTGTTATGGTTGTTGTTGTGGTTGTTGTTGATGTTGTTGTTGTTGTTGTGGTGGTTGTTGTGGTTGTTGATGTTGTGGTTGTTGTTGTTGTGGTTGTTGATGTTGTTGTTGTGGTTGTTGTTGTGGTTGTGGTTGTTGTGGTGGTGTAGGCGGTGCTGGAGGAGCATGAGACGGACGACGCTCAGCTGGCTCTGTCCGGAGTTCCTATCGTGGCCTGGCCACCACTACCCCTGGTGAGTCTACACCACTCACCACTTACTCACCACTTACTCACCACTCACTCACTCACCACTCACTCACCACTCACTCACTCACCACTCACTCACCACTCACTCACCACTCACTCACCACTCACACCACTACCCCTGGTGAGTCTACACCACTCACACTCACCACTTACTCACCACTCACTCACTCACTCACCACTCACTCACCACTCACTCACTCACCACTTACTCACCACTTACTCACCACTTACACTCACACTCACCACCCACCACTCACCACTACCCCTGGTGAGTCTACAGCACCCACACTCACCACTCACTCACCACTCACTCACTCACCACTCACTCACTCACTCACCACTTACTCACCACTCACTCACTCACCACTCACTCACTCACCACTCACTCACTCACCACTCACCACTACCCCTGGTGAGTCTACACCACCCACACTCACCACTCACTCACCACTCACTCACTCACCACTCACTCACACTCACCACTTACTCACCACTCACTCACTCACCACTCACTCACCACTCACTCACTCACCACTCACTCACTCACCACTCACCACTACCCCTGGTGAGTCTACACCACTCACACTCACCACTCACACTCACCACTCACACTCACCACTTACTCACCACTTACTCACCACTCACTCACTCACCACTCACTCACTCACTCACCACTTACTCACCACTCACTCACTCACCACTCACTCACCTACTCACCACTCACCACTCACAATCACCACCCACACTCACCACTCTCACTCACTCACTCACCACTTACTCACCACTCACCACTTACTCACCACTTACTCACCACTTACTCACCACTTACTCACCACTCACTCACTCACCACTCACTCACTCACCACTTACTCACCACTCACTCACTCACCACTCACTCACCTACTCACCACTCACCACTCACACTCACCACCCACACTCACCACTCTCACTCACTCACTCACCACTTACTCACCACTTACTCACCACTTACTCACCACTCACTCACTCACCACTCACTCACTCACTCACCACTTACACTCACCACTCACTCACCACTTACTCACCACTTACACTCACCACTCACACTCACCACTACCCCTGGTGAGTCTACAGCACCCACACTCACCACTCACCACTTACCACTTACACTCACACTCACCACTTACACTCACCACTCACTCACTCACCACTCACACTCACCGCTACCCCTGGTGAGTCTACAGCACCCACACTCACCACTTACTCACCACTCACTCACTCACCACTCACTCACCTACTCACCACTACCCCTGGTGAGACTACAGCACCCACACTCACCACTTACTCACCACTTACACTCACACTCACCACTCACCACTTACTCACCACTCACACTCACCACTTACACTCACTCACCACTCACACTCACCACTCACACACACCTACTCACACTCACCACTCACTCACTCACTCACCACTCACACTCACCACTTACTCACCACCCACACTCACCTACACACTCACCACTTACTCACCACTCACACTCACCACTTACACTCACTCACCACTCACACTCACCACTCACACACACCTACTCACACTCACCACTCACTCACTCACCACTCACACTCATCACTTACTCACCACCCACACTCACCTACACACTCACCACTTACTCACCACCCACACTCACCACTCACACTCACCACTCACCACTTACACTCACCACTCACACTCACCACTCACACTCACGACTCACCACCTACACTCACCACTCACTCACCACTCACTCACACTCACCACTCACTCACCACTCACTCACTACTCACTCACCAATTACTCACCACTTACACTCACCACTCACTCACCACTTACTCACCACTTACACCACTACCCCTGGTGAGACTACAGCACCCACACTCACCACTCACCACTTACTCACCACTCACTCACCTACTCACCACTCACCACTCACTCACCACTCACTCACCACTCACTCACTCACCACTCACTCACCACTCACTCACCCACTCACTCACACACTCACCCATCCATCCACCCACTCACTCACTCACCCACTCACCCGCTCACTCACCCACTCACCAATCACCCTACCCGCTCACACACTCACTCACTCACCCACTCACCCGCTCACTCACTCACTCACCACTCACCCTACCCGCTCACACACTCACTCACTCACCCACTCACCCGCTCACTCACTCACTCACCACTCACCCTACCCGCTCACACACTCACTCACTCACCCACTCACCCGCTCACTCACTCACTCACCACTCACCCTACCCACTCACACACTCACCTGTTCACCCTACCCACCCACCCACCCTACCTACCTACCCACGCACCCACCAATCCACCCACCCGCTAACCACCCGTCTCTCCGTCTCTCTGTGTGTGTGTGTGTGACTGTGTGTGTGTCTGTGTGTGTGTCTGTGTGTGTGACTGTGTGACTGTGTGTGTGACTGTGTGTGTGTGACTGTGTGTGTGACTGTGTGTGTGACTGTGTGTGTGTCTGTGTGACTGTGTGTGTGTGTCTATGTGTGACTGTGTGTGTGTCTGTGTGTGTGTCTGTGTGTGTGACTGTGTGACTGTGTGTGTGACTGTGTGTCTGTGTGTGTGTGACTGTGTGTGTGACTGTGTGTGACTGTGTGTGTGAGACTGTGTGTGTGACTGTGTGTGTGACTGTGTGTGTCTGTGTGACTGTGTGTGTGTCTGTGTGTGACTGTGTGTGTGTCTGTGTGTGACTGTGTGTGTGTGACTGTCTGTGTGTGTGTCTCTGTGTGTCTTTGTGTGTGTCTGTGTGTGTGTCTGTGTGTGACTGACTGTGTGTGTGTGTCTGTGTGTGTCTGTGTGTGTGTCTGTGTGTGTGTCTCTGTGTGACTGTGTGTGACTGTGTGTGACTGTGTGTGTCTGTGTGTGTGACTGTGTGTGTGTGACTGACTGTGTGACTGTGTGTGTGTGACTGTGTGTGCTGTGTGTGACTGTGTGTGTGACTGTGTGTGTGTGACTGTGTGTGTGTGACTGTGTGTGTGTGACTGACTGTGTGTGTGACTGACTGTGTGTGTGACTGTGTGTGTGACTGACTGTGTGTGTGACTGACTGTGTGTGTGACTGACTGTGTGTGTGACTGACTGTGTGACTGTGTGTGACTGACTGTGTGTGTGACTGTGTGTCTGTGACTGTGTCTCTGTGTGACTGTGTGTGTGTGACTGACTGTGTGATTGACTGTGTGTGACTGACTGTGTGTGTGTGACTGACTGTGTGTGTGTCTACAGGCGTGTATGTCGCTACGCTCCAAAACCTCTCACCGTCAAACACCGCCACCGCCCGGCAGCTCCCCCGTGCCGTCGGGGAGACGAGGCAGTGGTGGCGGTGGTGGTACCGGTGGTGGTGGCGGTGGTGGCGGTGGTACCGGTGGTGGTGCCGGTGGTGGTGCCGGTGGTGGTGCCGGTGGTGCCGGTGGTGCCGGTGCCGGTGGTGGCTGCTCCTCCTCCTCGGCAAGGCACCGACGCACTCGCTGTAAGCGCTGCTCCGCCTGCCGCAGCTCCGAGTGTGGCCGCTGCCCCTTCTGCCAGGACATGCGCAAGTTCGGTGGGCCGGGACGCATGAAGCAGAGCTGCCTGCGGAGACAGTGCACCTGTGTGGGTGTCTCACCAACACACTCACTCACCAACACACTCACTCACTCACCAACACACTCACCAACACACTCACTCACTCACCAACACACTCACCAACACACTCACTCACTCACCAACACACTCACTCACTCACCAACACACTCACCAACACACTCACCAACACACTCACCAACACACTCACTCACTCACCAACACACTCACCAACACACTCACCAACACACTCACCAACACACTCACTCACTCACCAACACACTCACCAACACACTCACCAACACACTCACTCACCAACACACTCACTCACCAACACACTCACCAACACACTCACCAACACACTCACTCACTCACCAACACACTCACTCACTCACCAACACACTCACCAACACACTCACCAACACACTCACCAACACACTCACTCACTCACCAACACACTCACCAACACACTCACCAACACACTCACCAACACACTCACTCACTCACCAACACACTCACCAACACACTCACCAACACACTCACTCACCAACACACTCACTCACCAACACACTCACCAACACACTCACCAACACACTCACTCACTCACCAACACACTCACTCACTCACCAACACACTCACCAACACACTCACCAACACACTCACCAACACACTCACTCACTCACCAACACACTCACCAACACACTCACCAACACACTCACCAACACACTCACTCACTCACCAACACACTCACCAACACACTCACCAACACACTCACCAACACACTCACCAACACACTCACCAACACACTCACCGCATGAAGCAGAGCTGCCTGCGGAGACAGTGCACCTGTGTGGGTGTCTCACCAACACACTCACCAACACACTCACCAACACGCTCACCAACACACTCACTCACCAACACACTCACCAACACACTCACTCACCAACACACTCACCAACACACTCACCAACACACTCACTCACTCACCAACACACTCACTCACTCACCAACACACTCACCAACACACTCACCAACACACTCACCAACACACTCACTCACTCACCAACACACTCACCAACACACTCACCAACACACTCACCAACACACTCACTCACTCACCAACACACTCACCAACACACTCACCAACACACTCACCAACACACTCACCAACACACTCACCAACACACTCACCGCATGAAGCAGAGCTGCCTGCGGAGACAGTGCACCTGTGTGGGTGTCTCACCAACACACTCACTCACCAACACACTCACCAACACACTCATCAACACACTCACCAACACACTCACCAACACACCAACACACTCACCAACACACTCACCAACACACTCACTCACTCACCAACACACTCACCAACACACTCACCAACACACTCACCAGCACGCTCACCAACACACTCACCAACACACCAACACACTCACTCACTCACCAACACACTCACCAACACACTCACCAACACACTCACTCACCAACACACACACTCACCAACACACTCACCAACACACTCACCAACACACTCACCAACACACTCACTCACTCACCAACACACTCACCGCATGAAGCAGAGCTGCCTGCGGAGACAGTGCACCTGTGTGAGTGTCTCACCAACACACTCACCAACACACTCACCAGCACACTCACCAACACACTCACCAACACACTCACTCACCAACACACTCACCAACACGCTCACCAACACGCTCACCAACTCACTCACCAACACACACACTCACTCACCAACACACTCACCAACACACTCACTCACCAAAACACTCACCAACACGCTCACCAACACACTCACCAACACACTCACTCACCAACACACTCACCAACACACTCACCGCATGAAGCAGAGCTGCCTGCGGAGACAGTGCACCTGTGTGAGTGTCTCACCAACACACTCACTCACCAACACACTCACCAACACACTCACCAGCACACTCACCAACACACTCATCAACACACTCACCAACACACTCACCAACACACTCACCAACACACTCGCCAACACACTCACTCACCAACACACTCACCAACACACTCACCAACACACTCACCAACACACCAACACACTCACTCACTCACCAACACACTCACCAACACACTCACCAACACACTCACCAACACACTCACCAACACACTCACCAACACACCAACACACTCACCAACACACTCACTCACTCACCAACACACTCACTCACTCACCAACACACTCACCAACTCACTCACCAACACACTCACCAACACACTCACCAACACACCAACACAAACACTCACCAACACACTCACCAACACACTCACCAACACACTCACTCACCAACACACTCACCAACACACTCACCGCATGAAGCAGAGCTGCCTGCGGAGACAGTGCACCTGTGTGAGTGTCTCACCAACACACTCACCAACACACTCACCAACACACTCACCAGCACACTCACCAACACACTCATCAACACACTCACCAACACACTCACCAACACACTCACCAACACACTCACCAACACACTCACTCACCAACACACTCACCAACACACTCACCAACACACTCACCAACACACCAACACACTCACTCACTCACCAACACACTCACCAACACACTCACCAACACTCACCAACACACTCACCAACACACTCACCAACACACCAACACACTCACCAACACACTCACTCACTCACCAACACACTCACTCACTCACCAACACACTCACCAACTCACTCACCAACACACTCACCAACACACTCACCAGCACACTCACCAACACACCAACACAAACACTCACCAACACACTCACCAACACACTCACCAACACACTCACTCACCAACACACTCACCAACACACTCACCGCATGAAGCAGAGCTGCCTGCGGAGACAGTGCACCTGTGTGGGTGTCTCACCAACACACTCACTCACTCACCAACACACTCACCAACACACACACTCACCAACACACTCACCAACACACTCACCAACACACTCACCAACACACTCACCAACACACTCACTCACTCACCAACACACTCACCAACACACTCACCAACACACTCACCAACTCACTCACCAACACGCTCACCAACACACTCACCAACACGCTCACCAACACACCAACACACACACTCACCAACACACTCACCAACACACTCACCAACACACTCACCAACACACTCACCAACACACTCACCAACACACTCACCAACACACTCACCAACACACTCACTCACCAACACGCTCACCAACACACTCACCAGCACACACACTCACCAACACACACACTCACCAACACACTCACCAACACACCAACACACTCACCAACACACTCACTCACTCACCAACACGCTCACCAACACACTCACCGCATGAAGCAGAGCTGCCTGCGGAGACAGTGCACCTGTGTGGGTGTCTCACCAACACACTCACCAACACACTCACTCACCAACACACTCACTCACTCACCAACACACTCACTCACTCACCAACACACTCACTCACTCACCAACACACTCACCAACACACTCACCAACACACTCACCAACACACTCACCAACACACTCACCAACACACTCACCAACACACTCACCAACACACTCACCAGCACACTCACCAACACACTCACCAACACACTCACCAACACACTCACTCACCAACACACTCACCAACACACTCACCAACACACTCACCAACACACACACTCACCAACACACTCACCAACACACTCACCAACACACTCACCAACACACTCACCAACACACTCACCAACACACTCACCAACTCACTCACCAACACGCTCACCAACACACTCACCAACACGCTCACCAACACACCAACACACACACTCACCAACACACTCACCAACACACTCACCAACACACTCACCAACACACTCACCAACACACTCACTCACCAACACGCTCACCAACACACTCACCAGCACACACACTCACCAACACACCAACACAAACACTCACCAACACACTCACCAACACACTCACCAACACACTCACCAACACACTCACCAACACACACACTCACCAACACACTCACCAACACACTCACCAACACACTCACTCACCAACACGCTCACCAACACACTCACCGCATGAAGCAGAGCTGCCTGCGGAGACAGTGCACCTGTGTGGGTGTCTCACCAACACACTCACCAACACGCTCACCAACACACTCACTCACTCACCAACACACTCACTCACCAACACACTCACTCACTCACCAACACACTCACCAACACACTCACCAACACACTCACCAACACACTCACCAACACACTCACCAACACACTCACCAACACACTCACCAACACGCTCACCAACACACTCACCAGCACACTCACCAACACACTCACCAACACACTCACCAACACACTCACTCACCAACACACTCACCAACACACTCACCAACACACTCACCAACACACTCACCAACACACTCACCAACACACACACTCACCAACACACTCACCAACACACTCACCAACACACTCACCAACACACTCACCAACACACTCACCAACACACTCACCAACACACTCACCAACTCACTCACCAACACGCTCACCAACACACTCACCAACACGCTCACCAACACACCAACACACACACTCACCAACACACTCACCAACACACTCACCAACACACTCACCAACACACTCACCAACACACTCACCAACACACTCACCAACACACTCACCAACACACTCACCAGCACACACACTCACCAACACAAACACTCACCAACACACTCACCAACACACTCACCAACACACCAACACACTCACCAACACACTCACTCACTCACCAACACGCTCACCAACACACTCACCGCATGAAGCAGAGCTGCCTGCGGAGACAGTGCACCTGTGTGGGTGTCTCACCAACACACTCACCAACACGCTCACCAACACACTCACTCACCAACACACTCACCAGCACGCTCACCAACACACCAACACACTCACCAACACACTCACTCACCAACACACTCACCAACACACTCACCAACACACTCACCAACACACACACTCACCAACACACTCACCAACACACTCACCAACACACTCACCAACACACACACTCACCAACACGCTCACCAGCACACTCACCAACACACTCACCAACACACTCACCAACACACTCACCAACACACTCACCAACACACTCACCAACACGCTCACCAACACACTCACCAACACACACACTCACCAACACGCTCACCAGCACACTCACCAACACACTCACCAACACACTCACCAACACACTCACCAACACACTCACCAACACACTCACCAACACACTCACCAACACACTCACCAACACGCTCACCAACACACTCACCAACACACTCACTCACCAACACACTCACCAACACACTCACCAACACACTCACCAACACACACACTCACCAACACACTCACCAACACACTCACCAACACACTCACCAACACACACACTCACCAACACGCTCACCAGCACACTCACCAACACACTCACCAACACACTCACCAACACACTCACCAACACGCTCACCAACACACTCACCAACACACACACTCACCAACACGCTCACCAGCACACTCACCAACACACTCACCAACACACTCACCAACACACTCACCAACACACTCACCAACACACTCACCAACACACTCACCAACACGCTCATCAACACACTCACCAACACACTCACCAACACGCTCACCAACACACTCACCAGCACACCAACACACTCACTCACTCACCAACTCACTCACTCACCAACACACTCACTCACCAACACACTCACCAACACACTCACCAACTCACTCACCAACACGCTCACCAACACGCTCACCAACACACTCACTCACCAACACACTCACCAACACACACACCAACACACACACCAACACACACACTCACCAACACACTCACCAACACACTCACCAACACACTCACTCACTCACCAACACACTCACTCACTCACCAACACACTCACTCACTCACCAACACGCTCACCAACACACTCACTCACCAACACACTCACCAACACACTCACCAACACACTCACCGCATGAAGCAGAGCTGCCTGCGGAGACAGTGCACCTGTGTGGGTGTCTCACCAACACACTCACCAACACACTCACCAACACACTCACCAGCACACTCACCAACACGCTCACCAACACACTCACCAGCACACTCACTCACCAACACACACACTCACCAACACACTCACCAACACACTCACTCACCAACACACTCACTCACTCACCAACACACTCACTCACTCACCAACACACTCACTCACCAGCACACTCACCAACACACTCACTCACCAACACGCACACTCACCAACACACTCACTCACTCACCAACACACTCACCAATACACTCACTCACCAACACACTCACCAACACACTCACCAACACGCTCACCAACACGCTCACCAGCACACTCACCAACACACTCACCAACACACTCACTCACTCACCAACACACTCACTCACTCACCAACACACTCACTCACCAACACACTCACTCACCAGCACACTCACCAACACACTCACTCACCAACACGCACACTCACCAACACACTCACTCACTCACCAACACACTCACCAACACACTCACTCACCAACACACTCACCAACACACTCACTCACTCACCAACACACTCACTCACTCACCAACACGCTCACCAACACACTCACCGCATGAAGCAGAGCTGCCTGCAGAGACAGTGCACCTGTGTGGGTGTCTCACCAACACACTCACCAACACACTCACCAACACACTCACCAGCACGCTCACCAACACACTCACCAACACACTCACCAACACACTCACTCACTCACCAACACACTCACTCACTCACCAACACACTCACCAACACACTCACCAACATGCTCACCAACACACTCACTCACTCACCAACACACTCACTCACTCACCAACACACTCACCAACACACTCACCAACACGCTCACCAGCACACTCACCAACACGCTCATCAACACGCTCACCAACACGCACACCAACACACTCACCAACACACCAACACACTCACCAACACACTCACCAACACACTCACCAACACACTCACCAACACACCAACACACTCACCAACACACTCACCAGCACACTCACCAACACACTCACCAACACACTCACCAACACACTCACTAACACACTCACCAACACGCTCACCAACACACTCACTCACCAACACACTCACTCACTCACTCACCAACACACTCACTCACTCACCAACACACTCACTCACTCACCAACACACTCACTCACCAGCACACTCACCAACACACTCACTCACCAACACGCACACTCACCAACACACTCACTCACTCACCAACACACTCACCAACACACTCACTCACCAACACACTCACCAACACACTCACCAACACGCTCACCAACACGCTCACCAACACACTCACCAACACACTCACCAACTCACTCACCAACACACTCACTCACTCACCAACACACTCACTCACTCACCAACACACTCACTCACCAGCACACTCACCAACACACTCACTCACCAACACGCACACTCACCAACACACTCACTCACTCACCAACACACTCACCAACACACTCACTCACCAACACACTCACCAACACACTCACTCACTCACCAACACACTCACTCACTCACCAACACGCTCACCAACACACTCACCGCATGAAGCAGAGCTGCCTGCGGAGACAGTGCACCTGTGTGGGTGTCTCACCAACACACTCACCAACACACTCACCAGCACGCTCACCAACACACTCACCAACACACTCACCAACACACTCACTCACTCACCAACACACTCACTCACTCACCAACACACTCACCAACACACTCACCAACATGCTCACCAACACACTCACTCACCAACACGGTCACCAACACACTCACCAACACGCTCACCAGCACACTCACCAACACGCTCACCAACACGCTCACCAACACGCACACCAACACACTCACCAACACACTCACCAACACACTCACCAACACACTCACCAACACACTCACCAACACACCAACACACTCACCAACACACTCACCAGCACACTCACCAACACACTCACCAACACACTCACCAACACACTCACTAACACACTCACCAACACACTCACCAACACACTCACTCACCAACACACTCACTCACCAACACACTCACCAACACACTCACCAACACACCAACACACTCACCAACACACTCACTCACCAACACACTCACTCACCAACACACTCACCAACACACTCACCAACACACCAACACACTCACCAACACACTCACCAACACACTCACCAACACACTCACCAACACGCTCACTCACTCACCAACACACTCACTCACCAACACACTCACCAACACACTCACCAACACACACACTCACCAACACACTCACCAACACACTCACCAACACGCTCACCAACACACTCACCAACACACTCACCAACAAGCTCACCAACACACTCACTCACCAACACGCTCACCAGCACACTCACCAACACACTCATCAACACGCTCACCAACACACTCACTCACCAACACGCTCACCAGCACACTCACCAACACACTCACCAACACACTCACCAGCACACTCACCAACACACTCACCAACACACTCACCAACACACTCACCAACACACTCACCAACACGCTCACCAACACACACACCAACACGCTCACCAACACACTCACCAACACACTCACCAGCACACTCACCAACACACTCACCAACACACTCACCAACACACTCACCAACACACTCACCAACACACACCAACACGCTCACCAACACACTCACCAACACACTCACCAACACACTCACCAACACACTCACCAACACACTCACCAACACACTCACCAACACGCTCACCAACACACACACCAACACGCTCACCAACACACTCACCAACACACACACCAACACGCTCACCAACACACTCACCAACACACTCACCAACACGCTCACCAACACACACACCAACACGCTCACCAACACACTCACCAACACACACACCAACACGCTCACCAACACACTCACCAACACACTCACCAACACGCTCACTCACCAACACACTCACCAACACACACACCAACACACTCACCAGCACAAACACTCACCAACACACTCACCAACACGCTCACCAACACGCTCACCCCGTGTCCACCCTTATCACCCCGTGTCCACCCTTGTCACCCTGTGTCCACCCTTGTCACCCCGTGTCCACCCTTGTCACTCTGTGACTTGTCACCCCGTGTCCACCCTTGTCACCCTGTGTCCACCCTTGTCACCCCGTGTCCACCCTTGTCACCCTGTGACTTGTCACCCCGTGTCCACCCTTGTCACCCCGTGTCCACCCTTGTCGCCCTGTGTGTCGCTCCCCGTGTCCACCCTTGTCACCCCGTGTCCACCCTTGTCACCCCGTGTCCACCCTTGTCACCCACAGCCCATGCTCCCTCACGTGGCTGTGTGTGCCGTGTGTGGGCGGAGTGGTGAGGGAGGCCATAGCCTCCTCACCAACGCCGCTCACCCCCCGCTCACCAACCAGGTGCTGATGGAGTGCTCCCTGTGTGGTGAGATCGCTCACCCAGCCTGTCTCAAGGTGCTCGCTCACCACTCGCTCACCACTCACTCACCACTCACTCACCACTCACTCACTCACCACTCACTCACTCACCCACTCACTCACCCACCCACTCACTCGCCACCACTCACCCACTCACTCACTCACCACTCACCCACTCACCACTCACTCACCACTCACTCACCACTCACTCGCTCGCTCACTCGCTCGCTCACTCACCACTCATTCACTCGCTCACTCACTCACTCACCCGCTCACACACTCACCCACTCACCCACCCACTCACCCCCTCGCTCACCCCCTCGCTCACCCCCTCACCCCCTCGCTCACCCCAGGTGGACGTGCACTGCGCTGTGATCCACCCACCCACCCACTCACCCACCCACTCACCCACCCACTCACCCACCCACCCACTCACCCACCCACCCACCCACTCACCCACCCACCCACCCACTCACTCACCCACTCACCCACCCACTCACCCACCCACTCACTCACCCACTCACCCACCCCCTCACTCACCCCCTCGCTCACCCCCTCGCTCACCCACTCACCCACTCACCCACCCACTCACCCACCCACCCACTCACCCCCTCGCTCACCCCCTCGCTCACCCCAGGTGGACGTGCACTGCGCTGTGATCCACCAGAAACTCCCCAACTGCTGGGAGTGCCCAAAGTGCAACAAGGGAGCTGCACCCATCACGGTGGGAACATCAACAACATCATCATCATCAACAACATCATCATCAACAACATCATCAACAACAACAACATCAACAACAACATCATCAACATCATCAACAACATCATCATCATCAACAACATCATCAACAACAACATCATCAACAACAACAACATCAACAACAACATCATCAACATCATCAACAACATCAACAACATCATCATCATCAACAACAACATCAACAACATCATCAACAACAACATCATCATCAACATCATCATCAACAACATCATCATCATCAACATCATCATCATCATCATCAGCAACATCATCAACATCAACAACATCAACATCATCATCAACATCATCACCATCATCAACAACAACATCATCATCAACAACATCAACAACAACATCAACAGCATCATCAACAACATCAACAACATCAACAGCATCATCAACAACAACAACATCATCAACAACAACATCAACAACATCATCATCATCAACATCAACAACATCATCATCAACATCATCATCATCAACATCATCACCATCATCAACAACATCAACATCAACAACATCATCATCATCAACAACATCAACAACAACAACATCATCATCATCATCAACATCATCAACAACATCAACAACATCAACATCATCATCAACAACATCAACAACATCATCAACAACATCAACAACATCATCATCATCATCATCAACAACATCATCATCATCAACAACATCAACAACAACAACATCAACAACATCATCAACATTCACAACATCATCAACAACAACATCAACAACAACATCAACAACATCAACAACAACAACCACCACAACAACAACCACAACAATATCCACAACATCAACAACAACAACAACATCATCAACAACAACATCATCAACAACAACATCATCAACAACAACATCATCATCATCAACATCATCAACAACAACATCATCATCAACAACATCAACAACATCATCATCACCACCATCACCACCATCAACATCATCACCATCATCACTACCATCAACATCACCACCATCATCACCACCATCATCACCATCATCATCACCATCATCATCACCATCATTACCATCATCACCATCATCATCACCATTACATCATCAACATCATCATCACCATCATCACTACCATCATCACCATCATCATCATCACCACCACCATCATCATCATCACCACCACCATCATCATCACCATTACATCATCATCAACATCATCACCATCACTATCATCACTACCATCATCACCATCATCACCATCATCATCATCACCACCACCATCATCATCAACATCATCACCATCAACATCACTACCATCATCACCACTACCATCAACATCACTACCATCAACATCACCATCACCACCATCATCAATATCACCACCACCATCATCATCACCATCAACATCACCACCACCATCACCACCACCATCATCACCACCATCATCACCACCATCATCATCAACATCACTACCATCATCAACATCACCAACATCACCATCATCAACATCACCAACATCATCAACATCACCATCACTACCATCAACATCACCATCAACATCACCATCATCATCACTACCATCAACATCACCATCATCACCACCACCATCATCATCACCATCATCATCACCATCACCACCATCATCATCATCATCACCACCATCACCACCATCATCAACATCATCACCATCATCACTACCATCAACATCACCACCATCACCACCATCACCACCATCACCAACATCATCACCACTATCACCATCAACACCACCATCACTTACATCATCAACATCACCATCACTAACATCATCACCAGCAGGTGCTGGTGATGATATGTGTGATTGTCTGTGGACTGTGTGTGTGTGCTGTGTGTGTGTGTGCTGTGTGTGTGTGACTGTGTGTGTGTGACTGTGTGTGTGACTGTGTGTATGTGTGTGTGACTGTGTGTGTGTGTGACTGTGTGTGTGAGACTGTGTGTGTCTGTGTGACTGTGTGTGTCTGTGTGTGTGTGTGACTGTGTGTGTCTGTGTGTGTGTGTCTGTGTGTGTGTGTGACTGTGTGTGTGACTGTGTGAGACTGTGTGTGACTGTGTGTGATTGTGTGTGTGACTGTGTGTGTGACTGTGTGTGACTGTGTGTGCCTGTGTGTGACTGTGTGTGACTGTGTGTGCCTGTGTGTGACTGTGTGTGACTGTGTGTGTGTGACTGTGTGTGTGTGACTGTGTGTGTGTGTGACTGTGTGTGTGTGTGTGACTGTGTGTGTGTGTGACTGTGTGTGACTGTGTGACTGTGTGTGACTGTGTGTGTGTGACTGTGTGTGTGACTGTGTGTGTGACTGTGTGTGTGTGTGTGACTGTGACTGTGTGTTTGTGTGTGACTGTGTGTGTGTGACTGTGTGTGACTGTGTGTGTGTGTGACTGTGTGTGACTGTGTGTGTGTGTGACTGTGTGTGACTGTGTGTGTGACTGTGTGTGACTGTGTGTGTGACTGTGTGACTGTGTGTGACTGTGTGTGTGTGACTGTGTGTGTGTGACTGTGTGTGACTGTGTGTGACTGTGTGACTGTGTGTGACTGTGTGACTGTGTGTGACTGTGTGTGACTGTGTGACTGTGTGTGTGTGACTGTGTGTGTGTGACTGTGTGACTGTGTGTGACTGTGTGTGTGTGACTGTGTGTGACTGTGTGTGTGTGACTGTGTGTGACTGTGTGTGTGTGACTGTGTGTGTGTGACTGTGTGACTGTGTGTGTGTGACTGTGTGACTGTGTGTGTGTGACTATGTGACTGTCTGTGACTGTGTGACTGTGTGTGACTGTGTGACTGTGTGTGACTGTGTGTGACTGTGTGTGTGTGTGACTGTGTGTGTGTGACTGTGTGTGACTGTGTGTGTGTGTGTGACTGTGTGTGTGTGACTGTGTGTGTGTGACTGTGTGTGTGTGTGACTGTGTGTGTGTGACTGTGTGTGTGTGACTATGTGTGTGTGACTATGTGTGTGACTGTGTGACTGTGTGTGTGACTGTGTGACTGTGTGTGTGACTGTGTGACTGTGTGTGTGTGACTATGTGTGTGTGACTATGTGTGTGTGACTATGTGTGTGTGACTGTGTGTGTGTGACTATGTGTGTGTGACTATGTGTGTGACTGTGTGACTGTGTGTGTGACTGTGTGACTGTGTGTGTGACTGTGTGACTGTGTGTGACTGTGTGTGTGACTGTGTGTGTGTGACTATGACTGTGTGTGACTATGTGTGTGTGACTATGTGTGTGTGACTATGTGTGTGACTGTGTGACTCTGTGTGTGACTGTGTGTGACTGTGTGTGTGTGACTATGACTGTGTGTGACTATGTGTGTGTGACTATGTGTGTGACTGTGTGACTGTGTGTGTGTGACTGTGTGCTGTGTGTAGAGAAGAGTCGCAGGGTTCAAGTTTGCTCCGGCCGGCCCCCCCACTACCCCCCCCCACAGGGCCTCCCGGTAATGAACATCACCAACATCATCACCAACATCACCATCACCAACATCACCAACATCACCATCATCATCACCAACATCACCATCATCACCATCATCACCAACATCACCAACATCACCATCACTAACATCAACATCACCACCATCATCACCAACATCACCATCATCATCACCATCACCACCATCATCATCACCATTATCATCACCATCATCACCAACATCATCACCATCATCATCACCAACATCATCACCAACATCACCATCATCACCATCATCACCATCATCACCAACATCACCATCATCATCACAATCACCATCATCATCACCATCATCACCACCACCATCAACGCCGTCATCACCACCGCCATTATCACTCACTCGCTAACTCACTCGATCACTCAGTCACTCGCTCGCTCACTCGCTCACTCAGTCACTCGCTCACTCAGTCACTCGCTCACTCACTCAGTCACTCGCTCACTTACTCAGTTGCTCGCTCACTCAGTCACTCACTCAGTCACTCACTCAGTCGCTCACTCACTCAGTCGCTCACTCAGTCACTCACTCACTCACTCAGTCACTCACCCACTCAGTCACTCACTCACCCACTCAGTCACTCACTCACTCACTCAGTTGCTCACTTACTCAGTCGCTTGCTCACTCACTCAGTCACTCACTCACTCGCTCACTCACTCAGTCGCTCACTCACTCGCTCACTCACTAAGTCGCTCACTCAGTCGCCCACTCGCTCACTCACTCAGTCGCTCGCTCACTCACTGACTCACTCAGTCGCTCGCTCGCTCACTCACTAAGTCGCTCACTCACTCAGTCGCTCACTCACTCAGTCGCTCGCTCACTCACTCACTCACTCAGTCGCTCACTCACTCACTCAGTAGCTCGCTCACTCACTCGCTTACTCACTCACTCAGTCGCTCACTCACTCAGTCGCTCACTCACTCACTCAGTAGCTCACTCACTCACTCGCTTGCTCACTCGCTCACTCACTCACTCACTCAGTCGCTCACTCACTCAGTCGCTCGCTCGCTCACTCACTCAGTCGCTCACTCACTCAGTCGCTCGCTCGCTCACTCACTCACTCACTCAGTCGCTCACTCACTCATTCAGTAGCTCGCTCACTAAGTCGCTCACTCACTCAGTCGCTCACTCACTCAGTAGCTCGCTCACTCACTCACTCGCTTACTCGCTCACTCACTCACTCAGTCACTCGCTCGCTCACTCACTCGCTTACTCACTCAGTCACTCAATCAGTCGCTCGCTCACTCAGTCACTCACTCAGTCGCTCGCTCACTCAGTCACTCACTCAGTCACTCACTCAGTCACTCACTCAGTCACTCACTCAGTCACTCACTCAGTCGCTCGCTCACTCAGTCACTCACTCACTCGCTCAATCAGTTGCTCGCTCACTCACTCAGTCGCTCACTCAGTCATTCGCTAATTTAGTCGCTCAATCTCCTACTCACTCAGTCACTCACTCACTCAACCATTCACTGAGACTCACACAGCCACACTGACACTCCCACAGGGTTCAGTGTTAATCACTGAGACCCGCATAGGCTTCAGTGTTAATCACTGAGACTCCCGCAGGGTTCAGTGTTAATCACTGAGAGTCACTCACATAGGGTTCAATGTTATCACTGAGACTCCCACAGGGTTCAGTGTTAATCAGTGAGACTCCCACAGGGTTCAGTGTTAATCAGTGAGACTCCCATAGGGTTCAGTGTTAATCAGTGAGACTCCCACAGGGTTCAGTGTTAATCAGTGAGACTCCCACAGGGTTCAGTGTTAATCAGTGAGACTCCCACAGGGTTCAGTGTTAATCACTGAGACTCCCACAGGGTTCAGTGTTAATCACTGAGACTCCCACACGGTTCAGTGTTAATCAGTGACACTCCTACAGGGTTCAGTGTTAATCACTGAGACTCCCACAGGGTTCAGTGTTAATCAGTGAGACTCCCACAGGGTTCAGTGTTACTCAGTGAGACTCCCACAGGGTTCAGTGTTAATCACTGACACTCCCACAGGGTTCAGTGTTAATCAGTGAGACTCCCACAGGGTTCAGTGTTAATCAGTGAGACTCCCACAGGGTTCAGTGTTAATCAGTGAGACTCCCACAGGGTTCAGTGTTAATCACTGAGACTCCCACAGGGTTCAGTGTTAATCAGTGAGACTCCCACAGGGTTCAGTGTTAATCAGTGAGACTCCCACAGGGTTCAGTGTTAATCACTGAGACTCCCACAGGGTTCAGTGTTAATCACTGAGACTCCCACACGGTTCAGTGTTAATCAGTGACACTCCTACAGGGTTCAGTGTTAATCACTGAGACTCCCACAGGGTTCAGTGTTAATCAGTGAGACTCCCACAGGGTTCAGTGTTACTCAGTGAGACTCCCACAGGGTTCAGTGTTAATCACTGACACTCCCACAGGGTTCAGTGTTAATCAGTGAGACTCCCACAGGGTTCAGTGTTAATCACTGAGACTCCCACAGGGTTCAGTGTTAATCAGTGAGACTCCCACAGGGTTCAGTGTTACTCAGTGAGACTCCCACAGGGTTCAGTGTTAATCAGTGAGACTCCCACACGGTTCAGTGTTAATCAGTGACACTCCTACAGGGTTCAGTGTTAATCACTGAGACTCCCACAGGGTTCAGTGTTAATCAGTGAGACTCCCACAAGGTTCAGTGTTAACCAGTGAGACTCCCACAGGGTTCAGTGTTAATCACTGACACTCCCACAGGGTTCAGTGTTAATCACTGAGACTCCCACAGAGTTCAGTGTTAATCAGTGAGACTCCCATAGGGTTCAGTGTTAATCACCGATACTCCCATAGGGTTCAGTGTTAATCACTGAGACTCCCACAAGGTTCAGTGTTAATCAGTGAGACTCCCACAGGGTTCAGTGTTAATCACTGAGACTCCCACAGGGTTCAGTGTTAATCACCGAGACTCCCACAGGGTTCAGTGTTAATCACTGAGACTCCCACAGGGTTCAGTGTTAACCAGTGAGACTCCCACAGGGTTCAGTGTTAATCACTGAGACTCCCACAGGGTTCAGTGTTAACCAGTGAGACTCCCACAGGGTTCAGTGTTAACCAGTGAGACTCCCACAGGGTTCAGTGTTAATCAGTGACACTCCCACAGGGTTCAGTGTTAATCAGTGAGACTCCCACAGGGTTCAGTGTTAATCACTGAGACTCCCACAGGGTTCAGTGTTAATCACTGAGACTCCCACAGGGTTCAGTGTTAACCAGTGAGACTCCCACAGGGTTCAGTGTTAATCAGTGAGACTCCCACAGGGTTCAGTGTTAATCAGTGACACTCCTACAGGGTTCAGTGTTAATCACTGAGACTCCCACAGGGTTCAGTGTTAATCAGTGAGACTCCCACAGGGTTCAGTGTTAACCAGTGAGACTCCCACAGGGTTCAGTGTTAATCACTGACACTCCCACAGGGTTCAGTGTTAATCAGTGAGACTCCCACAGGGTTCAGTGTTAACCACCGTGGCTCACAGAGCCACACCGAGACTCAGCGAGCCAGACTGAGGCTCTCTCCGCGTGCGTCTGTCTGCGTGGCAGGAGCAGGCCTGGGGGTGTCTCCACGCCGTGGATCGAAGCTCCCTCCTCGTCCCTGTCCACCTCCTCGTCGCCAGCATCATCATCATCAGCATCATCATCGACGCTCTCTCGTTTGTCCTCATCGTCATCGTCCTCGTCATCGTCATCGGCCTCATCATCATCATCAGCGTCGTCAGCATCCTTGCGGTCGCCGAGGATCAAACCCCAGCATCATCATCATCAGCAGCAGCAGCATCAGCAGCAGCATCATCAGCAGCATCATCATCAGCAGGGAGTGAGGGTGTTGTTAGGCAGGAAACTGGTGCTGGTACCGAAGCTTAGGCAGTCTGCATCATCATCAGCAGCAGCAGCAGCAGCAGCATCAGCGGTATTGTCATCATCAGCAGCATCGGCAATATCATCATCAGCAGCAGCATCATCAGCGGCGGTGGCAGCGTCCGCAGCAGCGGCAACAGCCGAGGGGGTGAAAGTGGAAGCAGCAACGGCATCAGCAGCAGCATCAGCAGCAGCATCAGCAGCAGCATCAGCATCAGCGAGGCCGCAGGTAAGGAGGGTGGTGGTGGTGGTGGTGGCATTTGTGGTTGTTGTTGTGTTTGTGGTGGTGACGAGTTTTGTGTGGTGGAGGTGGTTGTGGTGATGGCGGCAGTGCTTGTGGTGATGATGTTGGTGATGTTAATAATCACGAGCGGAAATATTCACAAGCTCCTGGTGATGGTGGTGGTGATGGTGGTGGTGATGTTGGTGATGGTGGTCGTGATGGTAGTAATGATGGTGGTGGTGGTGATGGTGAGGATGATGGTGATGATGGTGGTGGTGATGGTGGTGGTGATGGTGGTGGTCGTGATGGTGGTGATGGTGGTCGTGATGGTGGTGGTGATGTTGGTGATGGTGGTCGTGATGGTAGTAATGATGGTGGTGGTGGTGATGGTGAGGATGATGGTGATGATGGTGATGGTGGTGATGGTGATGATGATGATGGTGGTGGTGATGGTGGTGGTGGTGATGGTGGTGGTGATGGTGGTGATGGTGGTGATGGTGGTGAGGATGATGGTGATGATGGTGGTGGTGATGGTGGTGATGGTGGTGGTCGTGATGGTGGTGGTGATGGTGGTGATGGTGGTGATGGTGGTGGTCGTGATGGTGGTCGTGATGGTGGTCGTGATGGTATTGATGATGGTGGTGGTGATGGTGGTGATGATGGTGGTGAAGGTGATGGTGATGGTGATGATGGTGATGATGGTGATGGTGGTGAAGGTGATGGTGGTGGTGGTGATGGTGATGATGATGGTGGTGAAGGTGATGGTGGTGGTGATGGTGGTGGTGATGGTGATGATGGTGGTGATGATGGTGGTGGTGATGGTGGTGGTGATGGTGATGATGATGGTGGTGAAGGTGATGATGGTGGTGGTGATGGTGATGGTGGTGGTGGTGATGATGATGATGGTGGTGAAGGTGATGGTGGTGGTGATGGTGGTGGTGGTGATGGTGATGATGATGATGGTGGTGAAGGTGATGATGATGATGGTGGTGAAGGTGATGATGATGGTGGTGGTGGTGGTGGTGATGGTGGTGGTGATGGTGGTGGTGATGATGATGGTGGTGGTGAAGGTGATGGTGGTGGTGATGGTGGTGGTGATGGTGATGATGATGCTGATGATGGTGGTGAAGGTGATGATAGTGGTGATGGTGATGATGATGGTGGTGAAGGTGATGATGGTGGTGATGATGGTGATGGTGGTGAAGGTGATGGTGGTGGTGATGGTGGTGGTGATGGTGGTGGTGATGGTGGTGGTGGTGATGATGGTGGTGGTGATGGTGATGATGGTGGTGATGATGGTGATGGTGGTGGTGATGATGATGGTGGTGGTGGTGATGATGGTGATGATGGTGATGATTCTAGATTTGAAGCGTCTGTGACTGCAAGGATTCACACTCTTTGGTTTTATTCGGTAGAGTCACGTAGATAAAATAAAACAAAATAAACGAATTAAATCACGACGACGCTGTGGGTGATCATGATCATTGTTTATCATGATCATTGTTTTCTCCGGTACCAAGGTGCTCTGCAAACCCACGGGTTATGATCAGAGGCCATCCAGATTCACAGACACAGACACAACTTCAGCCGAGAGGATGGTTTCAAATTGAGTAACCACTGGAGAGACGTCCTGAATCAAGTCAATCGTTAGCTGCCTCTCTCTCTAAGTGGTTGTCTATCAAACTTTAGCTACTTTATAAGTGAACAGCTAAGAATATGAATAAGTGAACAGCTGTTTTGCACCCGCACTATGACCCCGTGACCTCTATCACCCCCCCGTGCCCCTCCCTCCCCCGTGCCCCCCCCATGCCCCTCCCCCCCGTGCCCCTCCCCCCCCTGTGCCCCTCCCTCCCCTGTGCCCCTCCCCCCTCATGCCCCTCCCCCATCGTGCCCTTCCCCCCCGTGCTCCACCCCCTGTGCCCCTCCCCCCACTCCGTGCCCCTCCCTCTCCCCCCGTGCCCCTCCCCCCAGAAGCGCTCCCTGGTGGAGGAGCCCCTCCCCCACAACGGGGGTGGGGGCCACCGCCCCCCCCAAGCCGGCAGGGAGCAGCCCCCACCGAAGAGGGGGCGGGGCCGGGGGGTGGGGGCCGGGGGGCGGGGGGGCGGGGCCGGGGGGCGGGGGGTGGGGGCCGGGGGGGGGCCGGAGACGCTGATGGTCAAGAGGCTGCGCTCGGAGGTGGGACGGGGGGGAGGGGCTGTGGGGGGGAGGGGCTGTGTGTGGGGGGGGGATTAGGGGGGAGGGGATGAGGGGGGAGGGGCTGTGTGGGGGGATGAGGGGGGAGGGGCTGTGTGTGTCTCTTTGTCCCGCGTGACCCCACCGCGTGACCCCCCACGTGACCCCCACGTGACCCCCACCACGTGATCCCCACGTGACCCCCACGTGACCCCCACCGCGTGACCCCCACGTGATCCCCACCACGTGACCCCACCACCCAAAGAGAGTGGATTCCTGCAGTGACAGGAGTCCGCTGTCTTCACACGAGGTTCTCGCTGTGGGCCAAGGGCAAGCTGGCGGGGTCACAGCTACAAAGTCATTCCCTCCCCCCACACACGCCACACACACGCACGCACACACAGACACACGCACGCACGCACACACACGCACACACACAGACACACACACAGACAGACACACAGAGACATACACACACACAACAACAACAACCGCCATTCGCCACACCACACACACACGCACACACACAGACACACAACAACAACAACCGCCATTCGCCACTAAGTGGCGGTGACGTCACCACGACGCTTGTGCCAGGCCATGTGCACCCTGAGGCCACGTGAAGTGTCGAACGCCCGCTGGCAGGAGGTCACGGGGCAGACCCAGGTGCCACGGGTCGACTGACTGAGATGACTGGCTGATGCACCACCTGTGCCCCCTACTGTGCAAACCTGCTGTGCTTTAGCCACCCGGCGCTCCGCTCGTTGTTCTGAGCGTCGCTCCTCCGCCCTCCGTTGTTGTTGGAGGGCGACTGCCTCCAACTGCCCAGTAGCGTCCTTCACGAGCCTCCTCCACAGAGGCCGATCTTGACACCGCTGGTACCGGTCATCGGCAAGTCCACTCAGCTCCACGTCCTCCTGTACCACGTCACTCCATCTCTTCTATAGCCCGTGCCGCGCCCGCTTAGCCCCCTCGATCCGGCCGAACAAAAGCTGTTTCGGCATGCGGTGGCTGGGCATGCGGGCTACATGACCCAGCCATCGCAGCCTTCCCCGCCGGAGGAGCTCACCGATGGGACCTTGCCCAGATCTTTCAAGGATTTGTGAGCTCACACAATCCAGTCTGGTTAAACCCAGGATGGATCGTAGGCAGGCCAGCCTAAATGTTTCTAACCGGCGAAGATGTTCCATTAGGGGGGTCCACGTTTCGCAAGCGTAGAGAAGGGAGGGAATGACCGTGGCCGAGAAGACCTGAAGCTTAGTGCGGAGCGACAGACCAGGTAGCTTCCACACAGCGTTACGCAACCGATGAAAAGATATTGCCGCTCGACTGATTCGGAGTGAGACCTCTGCTGTTAAACTGGAGCCGGTCATAAGCACACTGCCCAGGTATGGGAAACTCTCCACTCTCTCCACAACTGCCCCATCACCGATTGGGAGTTGTGGGGGTGGAGTGTCCGATGGTACAAAATACCCAGGCAGGTGCTTAGTTTTGGTGGGGCTGATGGTAAGGCCCCACCTCTTAGTGGCACGCTCCAGTCTCAGCAGCAGCGTCTCCAACTCCTCCTCTGAATGAGCAGCTATTACCAAATCATCAGCATACATAACGTGGTTGAGCAATAGGGAGCCATCCCTTGACCGCACCCGGGCATCGATCAGCCTCCCATTATATCTGTACCATATGGAGATTCCCCCAGTACAGCTTTTGAAGGCTTCACGAACTACGTGGTCAAAATAGATGTTAAATAATGTGGGAGCCAGAGGACATCCCTGTCGCACCCCAAGGTGTACAGGGAATGGCTCTGACTCCCGGCCACGCAGTTTTACCCGGGCCCGCTCACCATCATGAAGGTCCTTAATGATCGTGAGCAGAGGGTCAGGTACTCCAAAAGCACGAAGAACAACCCAGAGCCCAGGCCTACTGATGGTATCATAGGCCTTGACCAGGTCAATAAAGCAGAGATGTAGGTCTTGTTGGAATTCCCTACACCTCTGCTGTAGCAGACAAACAGAAAATATGGCATCTGTGCAGGACCGCCCTTTCCTGAAACCGCATTGGGGCTCCGCAAGCCTCTCCTCAGCGTGCCTGGCAAGGCGATGCTGAATAATCCTTGCCAGGACCTTTCCCGGCACACTGAGGAGTGAGATGCCCCTGTAGTTGTTACAGTCTGTGCGGTCCCCCTTCTTAAAAAGGGGGACCACCAGGGCATCCTTCCAATCTTGCGGAACCCGTCCAGTGGTCCAGACCGTTGTTATGATGTCATATAGGGCAGTCTGTGCACAAACGCCACCCTCCCTCAGCATTTCGCTTGGAAGATCATCTCTGCCCTCTGCCTTTCCTGGTCTCAGACTCCGGATTGCCTTCAGTACTTCCTCAACAGATGGCACCTCAGCCAGCCACTCACAGGGGGTGACTTCCAATATTTGAGGCACTGCAGCCTCAGCAGGGTCATCCTCACTTTGTGCCACGATATTTTCCTGGCTGAGAGATTTTCCCTCCCCCAGGACCTCACAGAAATGCTCAGCAAATCTGCAAACCTGTTCCTGGGGGTCGGAGATTGGATCACCGTTTTTTCCCCTAATGATGGTAATAGGTGTGGCGCTGCAGGTTACTTTTTTGATGGAGTTAAATAGAGAATTGTGATCACGGGCCACTGAGGCAGACTCCATCTCCTCAGCAACCCGCGACCACCACCCATCCTTGCAGCGCCTCACGGCTCTCCGAACCTCCGAGCGAAGGCTGCGGTAAGCCTCCTCATTCTCTGACGTGGGATTCTGTAGCCGATGACAGTGGGCCTGTCGCTTTTTCTCAACCATCCTGAACACCTCCTCTGTCAGCCAGGGTCTCTGGGGAGGTCTGGACCGCGTACCCAAAGCCGCCATTGCAGCTGCATGAGTCACAGTCCTAAACCTCGCCCATTTACCCTCGACATCAGGAGGAGTCGGGGATGATGCCAATCCCAACCGCAAGCGATGATGAAATTCTCGCTTGCAACTTTCATCAGATAACTGAGACCAGGCCACTTTAGGTTGGAATGGGGTCCTGGGTGTACACCCACCACCAGAGTGGAAGAATGGCAGGCGCATCTTACAGATGACTAGTCGATGGTCAGAGGGCAGATCAGCTCCACGGTAGGTCCTGGTGTCAAGGACATGGGCTCGCATCTGCTGGTCCGTCACTATGTAGTCCAGCAGATGTTCTTGCTTGGACCCGGCATGCATTCATGATGTTGTGTGGATGTGCCGATGCCGGAACAGCGTGTTGGTGATTACAAGCCCATGGGCTGCACAAAAATCTAGCAGCCTCCTACTGTTGTTATTGAGCTGATCTGGCCCATGCCCTCCAATCACTCCCGACCAGGTGCCAGTATCATGACCAACTCGGGCATTGAAGTCACCCAACATGATGACTCTATCCCGAGGGGCCACTTTAGCCAGCACCTGTGACAGGAGGTCATAGAATGCATCTGACTCATCGGCTTTGCCTGCATCCCTCCACGGATGTTCATCTTCGGTGGGGGCATAAGTACCCACGACCACCATTCCTCGCCTCCGGTCGATGGGAAGGCGAGCCCAAAGTAGCCTGGGGCTTACAGCTTCCCACACCTCACCGCCACGCTCCCACGCCCCCTTCATTCTTTTGTTCAAAAGAAGACCCACACCCTGTTGTTTGGCAGTCTCCTGTCCACCCCTCACGGTGGCAGGAGCCAGAGCCGGTCCACCGGACCTCCTGAATGCCACATAGATCCAGGCTGTACCAGTCCAGCTCCCGACAGAGGAGTGGCAGCCTCTCCGCAGTGAGCGTTTGAACATTCCACGTGGCCACACGAAGTGGCTTTTCCTTGTTTCTGGAGGAGCCCCGAGGGTAGATATTCAATCTCCTGGCTCCGCCAATTGGGGTTTGGCCAGGAGACGTCATAGACGCCTGGCCCCCCGGGGCCTCCGGCACAAGCTTATTAGTTACACATTTCAGTTTAATTCGTGGTTTAGTGGTAATTAATTGAAGGTGGAGGGGTTACCAGCCCCTCGCATCCGTCCAGAGCCCCCGTTTAGCCCCTGTGGTGGACACAGACGCCATGAGGGGAGGAGCCAATCAAAATTGGACCTCCCCCCACAGCATTGTCCACGACAGAGTTGCCCGTCCGGCACCGCGAGGAGGTAGGAAGTTGTTTTTCACGCACACACACACACGCACACACACACGCACACGCACACGCTCGCACACACGCACACAGACACATGCACACACGCACACACACGCACACACGCACACATGCACACACGCACACACACGCACACACGCACACAGACACACACGCACGCACACACGCACACACGCACACAGACACACACGCACACACGCACACAGACACACACGCACACACGCACGCACACACGCACGTCAGCTGTGTCGTTTGTCTCTGCAGGACAGGGGAGAAGGAATCTTGGCTGACAGACTTCGCAATCGCCTCAGGCAACAGCAGCAGCAGCAGCAGCATCATCATCGGCATCGGCAGCAGCAGCAGCAGCATCGGCATCAGCAGCATCATCAGCAGAGCCCAGGGCTACGAGGTACAGACGCACTCAGCCTCTACCGCATCCCCAAGAAGATGAGAGGTGGTGGTCGTGGTAGCGGTGGTGGTGGTGGTGGAGACATCGCCGTTGAAATCGACAGGGTGGACAGTCCCACTGCAGCAGCAACAACAACAACAACCATCGCAGCAACAACAACAACAGCCGCTGCTGCCGCCTCATCGCCACCATCACCACCGCCAGACGACCACCTGATCACCGTGGCAACAACTACAACAACCGAAGCATCAACAACAACAACCACCGGCAAATGCCAGGACGCTGGAGCCGCTGATGTCAACGGTGGTGGCGATGGTGATGGTGGTGGCGATGATGGCGGTGATGGCGGTGATGGCGGTGATGGCGGTGGTGCCGGTGGTGGCGGTGGTGGCGGTGGTGGCGGTGGTGGCTATGGCGATGCTGACGAGCCGAGGGAGTGCGACGTCACGGTCCTTGAAGGTGACGGTGCCAGCGTCGGTGACGATGCCAAGATTATGGAGATGGTAGCCAGCGTCGGTGACGGTGCCTGGCTCACGGAGAATGTGGCGAGCGTAGGGGACGGTGCCAGCGTCGGTGCCATGCTGGTGGAGATGGTGACGAGTGTAGGGGATGGTGCCAGCGTCGGGGACGGTCCCAGCGTAGGGGACGGTGCCTGGCTCACGGAGAATGTGGCGAGCGTAGGGGACGGTGCCAGTGTAGGTGACGGTGCCAGCTTAGGTGACGGTGTCAGTGTAGGGGACGGTGCCAGTGTAGGGGACGGTGCCAGTGTAGGGGACGGTGTCAGTGTAGGTGACGGTGCCAGTGTAGGTGCCATGCTGGTGGAGATGGTGACGAGCGTAGGTGAAGGTGTCAGCGTAGGTGAAGGTGTCAGCGTAGGGGACGATGCCAACGTAGGGGACGATGCCAGCTTAGGTGCCAGAGTAGCTGATGATGCCAGAGTAGGTACCAGAGTAGGTGATGATGCCAGCTTAGGTGCCAGAGTAGGTGATGATGCCAGAGTAGGTACCAGAGTAGGTGATGATGCCGGCGTAGCTGCCGGTGCCGGCAGGCTGAGGGACGGCGCCGGCAGCCTGAGGCACGGCACGAGAACCGTGCCGGACTGCGCCGGCAGCCTGAGGCACGGCGCCAGGCTCACGGACATGGTGGCCGTGGTCGTGGTGGACCAGCTGAGGCCCGCGATGATCGCGGGCGCTCGCACCACCCTGGCGAGGAGTCGGGGGAGCGGCGGCGGCGGCGGCGGCGATCGGCCGGCGAAGGAGGAGGAGGAGGTGGCGGCGGTGGACGTCGATGAGGTGGACGACGAGGAGGGCGAGCGGGCGCTGCAGAAGGAGGTGTGGGTGAACGTCTTTCCGTTCCTCTCCTGCGCCGAGCTCTGCACTTGCATGCGCGTGTGCAAGGCCTGGAACCGCTGGTGAGTCTTGTGGGGGGGTGAGTGCGGGGTGAGTGGGGAGTGCGGGGTGAGTGGTGAGTGCGGGGTGAGTGGGGGAGTGCGGGGTGAGTGGTGAGTGCGGGGTGAGTGGGGAGTGGGGAGTGAGTGGGGAGTGCGGGGTGAGTGGGGAGTGCGGGGTGTGTGGTGTGTGCGGGGTGAGTGCGGGGTGAGTGGTGAGTGCGGGGTGAGTGGTGAGTGCGGGGTGAGTGGTGAGTGCGGGGTGAGTGGTGAGTGCGGGGTGAGTGGGGAGTGCGGGGTGAGTGGGGAGTGCGGGGTGAGTGGGGAGTGCGGGGTGAGTGGTGAGTGCGGGGTGAGTGGTGAGTGCGGGGTGAGTGGTGAGTGCGGGGTGAGTGGTGAGTGCGGGGTGAGTGGTGAGTGCGGGGTGAGTGGTGAGTGCGGGGTGAGTGGTGAGTGCGGGGTGAGTGGTGAGTGCGGGGTGAGTGCGGGGTGAGTGGTGAGTGCGGGGTGAGTGGGGAGTGCGGGGTGAGTGGGGAGTGCGGGGTGAGTGGTGAGTGCGGGGTGAGTGGGGGAGTGCGGGGGTGAGTGGTGAGTGCGGGGTGAGTGCGGGGTGAGTGGTGAGTGCGGGGTGAGTGGTGAGTGCGGGGTGAGTGCGGGGTGAGTGGTGAGTGCGGGGTGAGTGGGGGGGTGACGGGGGGCCAGGCGTCTGTGACGTCTTCTGGTCAAACCCCAATTGGCGGAGCCAGGAGACTGAATCTCAACCCTCGGGGCTCCTCCAGAAACAACGAAAAGCCACTGCGGGTGGCCACGTGGAATGTCCGAACGCTCACTGCGGAGGAGAGGCTGCCGCTGTCTCTGTCGGGAGCTGGACCGGTACCGCCTGGATCTCTGTGGAGTGCAGGAGGCCTAGTAGACTTGTTCTGGTGTGTGTGTGTGTGTGGAGAGGCTGCCGCTGTCTCTGTCGGGAGCTGGACCGGTACTGCCTGGATCTCTGTGGAGTGCAGGAGGCCTAGTAGACTTGTTCTGGTGTGTGTGTGTGTGTGGAGAGGCTGCCGCTCTCTCTGTCGGGAGCTGGACCGGTACCGCCTGGATCTCTGTGGAGTGCAGGAGGCCTAGTAGACTTGTTCTGGTGTGTGTGGAGGAGAGGCTGCCACTCGTCTGTCTGGAGCTGAACCTCTGTAGAAGGAGGCCTAGTAGACTTGTTCTGGTGTTTGTGGAGGAGAGGCTGTCACTCATCTGTCGGGAGCTGGACCGGTACCGCTTGGATCTCTGTGGAGTACAGATGGACCGGTTCTGGTGTGTGTGTGTGTGTGGAGGAGAGGCTGCAACTCCTCTGTCGGGAACTGGATCGGTACTGCCTGCACCTTTGTGGAGTGCAGGAGGTCTAGTGGACTTGTTCTGGGGTGTGTGTGTGTGGAGAGGCTGCCACTCCTCTGTCGGGAGCTGGACCTCTGTGGAAGGAGGCCTAGTAGACTTGTTCTGGTGTTGATGTGGAGGAGAGGCTGTCAATCATCTGTCTGGAGTTGGACTGGTACCACCTGCACCTCTGTGGATTACAGGAGGCCTAGTAGACTTGTTCTGGTGTTGATGTGGAGGAGAGGCTGCCACTTCTCTGTCTGGAGCTGGACCGGTACCGCTTGGATCTCTGTGGAGTACAGATGGACCGGTTCTGGTTTGTGTGTGTGTGGAGGAGAGGCTGCCACTCCTCTGTCGGGAACTGGATCGGTACTGCCTGCACCTTTGTGGAGTGCAGGAGGTCTAGTGGACTTGTTCTGGGGTGTGTGTGTGTGGAGAGGCTGCCACTCCTCTGTCGGGAGCTGGACCTCTGTGGAAGGAGGCCTAGTAGACTTGTTCTGGTGTTGATGTGGAGGAGAGGCTGTCAATCATCTGTCTGGAGTTGGACTGGTACCACCTGCACCTCTGTGGATTACAGGAGGCCTAGTAGACTTGTTCTGGTGTTGATGTGGAGGAGAGGCTGCCACTTCTCTGTCTGGAGCTGGACCGGTACCGCTTGGATCTCTGTGGAGTACAGATGGACCGGTTCTGGTTTGTGTGTGTGTGGAGGAGAGGCTGCCACTCCTCTGTCGGGAGCTGGATCGGTACTGCCTGCACCTTTGTGGAGTGCAGGAGGTCTAGTAGACTTGTTCTGGGGTGTGTGGAGGAGAGGCTGCCACTCCTCTGTCAGGAGCTGGACCTCTGTGGAAGGAGGCCTAGTAGACTTGTTCTGGTGTGTGTGGAGGAGAGGCTGCCGCTTCTCTGTCTGGAGCTGGACCGGTACCGCCTGGATCAACGTGGCATTTAGGAGGTCCGGTGCGCTGGTTCAGGTGTAGGTGTGTTTATTTGCATGAGAGGCTGCCACTCCTCTGTCGGGAGCTGGACCGGTACCGCCTGCACCTCTGTGAAGTGCAGGAGGCCTAGTAGACTTGTTCTGGTGTGTGTGTGTGTGGAGAGGCTGTCACTCATCTGTCTGGAGCTGAACCTCTGTGGAAGGAGGCCTAGTAGACTTGTTCTGGTATTGGTGTGGAGGAGAGGCTGCCACTTCTCTGTCTGGAGCTGGACCGGTACTGCCTGCACCTTTGTGGATTACAGGAAGCCTAGTAGACTTGTTCTGGTGTGTGTGTGTGTGGAGGAGAGGCTGCCACTTCCCTGTCGGGAGCTGGACCGGTACCGCCTGCACCTCTGTGGAAGGAGGCCTAGTAGACTTGTTCTGGTGTTGATGTGGAGGAGAGGCTGCCACTTCTCTGTCTGGAGCTGGACCGGAACCGCCTGGATCTCTGTGGAGTGCAGGAGGCCTAGTAGACTTGTTCTAGTTTGGGTGTGTGGAGGAAAGGCTGCCCGCTTCTCTGTCTGGAGCTGAACCTCTGTGGATTACAGGAGGCCTAGTAGACTTGTTCTGGTATGGGTGTGGAGGAGAGGCTGCCACTCATCTGTCTGGAGCTGGACCGGTACCGCCTGCACCTCTGTGGAGTGCAGGAGGTCTGGTAGACTTGTTCTGGGGTGTGTGTGGAGGAGAGGCTGTCGCTTCTCTAAGGATGTACCTGTTGGAGTGTGATGGTGGTGATGGTGGTGATGATGGTGATGGTGGAGATGGTGGTGGTGATGGTGGTGATGGTGGTGGTGGTGATGGTGGTGATGGTGGTGATTGTGGTGGTGGTGATGGTGGTGATGGTGGTGATGATGGTGATGGTGGAGATGGTGGTGGTGATGGTGGTGATGGTGGTGATGGTGGTGGTGGTGGTGATGGTGATGGTGGTGATGATGGTGTGATGGTGGTGGCGGTGGTGGTGATGGTGGTGATGGTGATGGTGGTGATGGTGGTGGTGATGGTGGTGATGGTGGTGGTGATGGTGGTGATGGTGATGATGGTGGTGATGGTGGTGATGGTGGTGGTGATGGTGATGATGGTGGTAGTGATGGTGTTGATGGTGTTGTTGATGATGGTGGTGATGATGGTGGTGATGGTGGTGATGGTGGTGATGATGGTGGTGATGGTGGTGATGGTGATGATGGTGGTGATGGTGGTGTTGGTGGTGTTGGTGATGGTCCAGGTGTAGCGACCGCCGGCTCTGGGTGAGGATGGTGGTGATGGTGGTTGTGGTGGTGGTGGTGGTGATGGTGATGGTGGTGATGATGGTGATGGTGGTGATGGTGATGGTGGTCCAGGTGTAGCGACCGCCGGCTCTGGGTGAGGATGGTGGTGGTGATGGTGGTGGTGATGATGGTGGTGATGGTGGTGGTGATGGTGATGATGGTGGTAGTGATGGTGTTGATGGTGATGGTGGTGATGGTGGTGATGGTGGTGATGGTGATGATGGTGGTGATGGTGATGGTCCAGGTGTAGCGACCGCCGGCTCTGGGTGAGGATGGTGGTGGTGATGGTGGTGGTGATGGTGGTGGTGATGGTGATGGTGGTGATGGTGGTTGTCCAGGTGTAGCGACCGCCGGCTCTGGGTGAGGATGGTGGTGATGGTGGTGGTGGTGGTGATGGTGATGGTGGTGGTGATGGTGATGGTGGTGATGGTGGTGGTGATGGTGATGGTGGTGATGGTGGTGGTGATGGTGGTGATGGTGGTTGTCCAGGTGTAGCGACCGCCGGCTCTGGGTGATGATGGTGGTGATGGTGGTGATGGTGATGATGGTGGTGATGATGGTGATGGTGGTGATAGTGATGATGGTCCAGGTGTAGCGACCGCCGGCTCTGGGTGAGGATGGTGGTGATGGTGGTGGTGGTGGTGATGGTGGTGATGGTGGTGATGGTGATGGTGGTGATGATGGTGTGATGGTGGTGGCGGTGGTGGTGATGGTGGTGATGGTGGTGGTGATGGTGGTGATGGTGGTGGTGATGGTGGTGATGGTGGTGGTGATGGTGGTGATGGTGATGATGGTGGTGATGGTGGTGGTGATGGTGATGATGGTGGTAGTGATGGTGTTGATGGTGTTGTTGATGATGGTGGTGATGATGGTGGTGATGGTGATGGTGGT
Source organism: Petromyzon marinus (assembly GCF_010993605.1). NCBI lineage: Eukaryota > Metazoa > Chordata > Hyperoartia > Petromyzontiformes > Petromyzontidae > Petromyzon > Petromyzon marinus. The sequence continues at coordinate 201,995 of NW_022638246.1, forward strand.
GATGGTGGTGATGATGGTGGTGATGGTGGTGATGGTGATGATGGTGGTGGTGATGGTGATGATGGTGGTGATGGTGGTGATGGTGGTGATGGTGGTGTTGGTGATGGTCCAGGTGTAGCGACCGCCGGCTCTGGGTGAGGATGGTGGTGATGGTGGTGATGGTGGTGATGGTGATGGTAAGGATGGTGGTGGTGATGGTGGTGATGGTGGTGGTGGTGATGGTGGTGGTGATGGTGATGGTTGTCCAGGTGTAGTGACCGCCGGCTCTGGGTGAGGATGGATCTTTCCGGTTGCCGCCGAGTTTCCCCGGCCCTGCTCACCGCCGTGGTGAGGCACCAGCCACGCTCACTGCTCCTCACCAACACCAGCGTCTCTCACCGGCAGCTCGCCTGGCTCCTGGGCAGGCTCCCCGGTGAGCGCTCACCACACTCACCACGCTCACCACGCTCACCACGCTCACCACGCTCACCACACTCACCACGCTCACCACGCTCACCACGCTCACCACACTCACACTCACTACACTCACCACGCTCACCACGCTCACACTCACTACACTCACCACGCTCACCACGCTCACCACGCTCACCACGCTCACCACGCTCACCACGCTCACCACACTCACACTCACTACGCTCACCACACTCACACTCACTACGCTCACCACGCTCACCACACTCACACTCACCACGCTCACCACGCTCACCACACTCACGCTCACCACGCTCACCACGCTCACCACGCTCACCACGCTCACACTCACTACACTCACCACACTCACCACGCTCACACTCACCACGCTCACCACACTCACACTCACTACACTCACTACACTCACTACACTCACCACGCTCACCACGCTCACCACGCTCACTACACTCACCACGCTCACACTCACTACACTCACCACGCTCACCACGCTCACCATGCTCACCACGCTCACCACGCTCACACTCACTACACTCACCACGCTCACACTCACCACGCTCACCACACTCACCACGCTCACACTCACCACGCTCACCACGCTCACACTCACCACACTCACCACGCTCACCACGCTCACCACGCTCACCACGCTCACACTCACCACACTCACCACGCTCACCACGCTCACCACGCTCACACTCACTACACTCACCACACTCACCACACTCACCACGCTCACCACGCTCACCACGCTCACACTCACCATGCTCACCACGCTCACCACACTCACCACGCTCACACTCACCACGCTCACCACGCTCACACTCACCACGCTCACCACGCTCACACTCACCACACTCACCACGCTCACCACGCTCACCACACTCACCACGCTCACACTCACCACACTCACCACACTCACCACACTCACACTCACCACGCTCACCACGCTCACCACGCTCACACTCACTACACTCACCAAGCTCACCAAGCTCACCACGCTCACCACGCTCACACTCACTACACTCACCACACTCACCACACTCACCACGCTCACACTCACCACGCTCACTCACTACACTCACTCACTACACTCACCACGCTCACCACGCTCACACTCACTACACTCACCACACTCACCACGCTCACACTCACCACGCTCACCACACTCACACTCACTACACTCACTACACTCACTACACTCACCACGCTCACCACGCTCACCACGCTCACTACACTCACCACGCTCACACTCACTACACTCACCACGCTCACCACGCTCACCATGCTCACCACGCTCACCACGCTCACACTCACTACACTCACCACGCTCACACTCACCACGCTCACCACACTCACCACGCTCACACTCACCACGCTCACCACGCTCACACTCACCACACTCACCACGCTCACCACGCTCACCACGCTCACACTCACTACACTCACCACACTCACCACACTCACCACGCTCACCACGCTCACCACGCTCACACTCACCATGCTCACCACGCTCACCACACTCACCACGCTCACACTCACCACGCTCACCACGCTCACACTCACCACACTCACCACGCTCACCACGCTCACCACACTCACCACGCTCACACTCACCACACTCACCACACTCACCACACTCACACTCACCACGCTCACCACGCTCACCACGCTCACACTCACTACACTCACCAAGCTCACCAAGCTCACCACGCTCACCACGCTCACACTCACTACACTCACCACACTCACCACACTCACCACGCTCACACTCACCACGCTCACTCACTACACTCACTCACTACACTCACCACGCTCACCACGCTCACACTCACTACACTCACCACGCTCACACTCACCACGCGCACCACGCTCACCACGCTCACACTCACCATGCTCACCACGCTCACCACGCTCACACTCACCACGCTCACCACGCTCACCACACTCACACTCACCACGCTCACCACGCTCACCACACTCACCACGCTCACCACGCTCACCACACTCACACTCACCACGCTCACCACGCTCACCACACTCACACTCACCACGCTCACCACGCTCACCACACTCACACTCACCACGCTCACCACGCTCACCACGCTCACCACACTCACACTCACCACGCTCACCACGCTCACCACGCTCACCACGCTCACCACGCTCACACTCACCACGCTCACCACGCTCACCACGCTCACTGCTCCTCACCAACACCAGCGTCTCTCACCGGCAGCTCGCCTGGCTCCTGGGCAGGCTCCCCGGTGAGCACTCACCACACTCACCACGCTCACCACACTCACACTCACCACGCTCACCACACTCACCACGCTCACACTCACCACGCTCACCACGCTCACCACGCTCACTCACTACACTCACCACGTGCACCACGCTCACCACGCTCACCGTGCTCACCACGCGCACCACACTCACCACGCTCACCACGCTCACCACGCTCGCTCACCGTGCTCACTCACCAAGCTCGTTCGCCACAATATGTTGCAGTGTTTGTCACTGTGTGTGTGTCACTGTGTGTGTCACTGTGTGTGTCACTGTGTGTATGTGTGTGTGTCACTGTGTGTGTGTCACTGTGTGTGTCACTGTGTGTGTGTGTGTTACTGTGTGTGTGTGTCACTGTGTGTGTGTGTGTCACTGTGTCACTGTGTGTGTCACTGTGTGTGTCACTGTGTGTGTGTCACTGTGTGTGTGTCACTGTGTGTGTGTGTGTGTGTCACTGTGTGTGTGTGTCACTGTGTCACTGTGTGTGTCACTGTGTGTGTCACTGTGTGTGTGTGTCACTGTGTGTGTGTGTCACTGTGTGTGTCACTGTGTGTGTCACTGTGTGTGTCACTGTGTGTGTGTCACTGTGTGTGTCACTGTGTGTGTGTGTCACTGTGTGTGTGTGTGTCACTGTGTGTGTGTGTCACTGTGTGTGTCACTGTGTGTGTCACTGTGTGTGTGTCACTGTGTGTGTCACTGTGTGTGTGTGTCACTGTGTGTGTGTGTCACTGTGTCACTGTGTGTGTGTGTCACTGTGTGTGTCACTGTGTGTGTCACTGTGTGTGTGTCACTGTGTGTGTGTGTCACTGTGTGTGTGTCACTGTGTGTGCGTGTCACTGTGTGTGTGTCACTGTGTGTGTGTGTGTCACTGTGTGTGTCACTGTGTGTGTGTGTCACTGTGTGTGTGTGTCACTGTGTGTGTGTGTCACTGTGTGTGTGTGTCACTGTGTGTGTGTCACTGTGTGTGTCACTGTGTGTGTGTCACTGTGTGTGTGTGTGTCACTGTGTGTGTGTCACTATGTCACTGTGTGTGTCACTGTGTGTCACTGTGTGTGTGTCACTGTGTGTGTCACTGTGTGTGTCACTGTGTGTGTGTGTCACTGTGTGTGTGTGTGTCACTGTGTGTGTGTGTGTCACTATGTCACTGTGTGTGTCACTGTGTGTGTGTCACTGTGTGTGTGTCACTGTGTGTGTCACTGTGTGTGTCACTGTGTGTGTGTGTCACTGTGTGTGTGTCACTGTGTGTGTGTGTGTGTGTCACTGTGTGTGTCACTGTGTGTGTGTGTCACTGTGTGTGTCACTGTGTGTGTGTCACTGTGTGTGTGTCACTGTGTGTGTCACTGTGTGTGTGTGTGTCACTGTGTGTGTGTCACTGTGTGTGTGTCACTGTGTGTGTGTGTGTGTCACTGTGTGTGTCACTGTGTGTGTGTGTCACTGTGTGTGTCACTGTGTGTGTCACTGTGTGTGTGTCACTGTGTGTGTCACTGTGTGTGTGTGTCACTGTGTGTGTCACTGTGTGTGTGTGTGTCACTGTGTGTGTGTGTCACTGTGTGTGTGTGTCACTGTGTGTGTGTGTGTCACTGTGTGTGTGTGTCACTGTGTGTGTGTGTCACTGTGTGTGTGTGTGTGTGTCACTGTGTGTGTGTGTGTGTCACTGTGTGTGTGTGTGTGTGTCACTGTGTGTGTGTGTGTGTCACTGTGTGTGTGTGTGTGTCACTGTGTGTGTGTGTCACTGTGTGTGTGTGTCACTGTGTGTGTGTGTGTGTCACTGTGTGTGTGTGTGTGTCACTGTGTGTGTGTGTCACTGTGTGTGTGTGTCACTGTGTGTGTGTGTGTCACTGTGTGTGTGTCACTGTGTGTGTGTCACTGTGTGTGTCACTGTGTGTGTGTGTCACTGTGTGTGTGTGTGTGTCACTGTGTGTGTCACTGTGTGTGTGTCACTGTGTGTGTCACTGTGTGTGTGTGACACTGTGTGTGTGTGTGACACTGTGTGTGTCACTGTGTGTGTGTGTGTGTCACTGTGTGTGTGTCACTGTGTGTGTGTCACTGTGTGTGTCACTGTGTGTGTGTGTCACTGTGTGTGTGTCACTGTGTGTGTGTGTCACTGTGTGTGTCACTGTGTGTGTCACTGTGTGTGTGTCACTGTGTGTGTGTGTCACTGTGTGTGTCACTGTGTGTGTCACTGTGTGTGTGTGTGTCACTGTGTGTGTGTCACTGTGTGTGTGTGTGTCACTGTGTGTGTCACTGTGTGTGTGTCACTGTGTGTGTGTGTCACTGTGTGTGTGTGTCACTGTGTGTGTGTGTGTGTCACTGTGTGTGTGTCACTGTGTGTCACTGTGTGTGTGTGTCACTGTGTGTGTGTCACTGTGTGTGTGTGTGTCACTGTGTGTGTGTCACTGTGTGTGTGTGTCACTGTGTGTGTGTCACTGTGTGTGTGTGTGTGTGTCACTGTGTGTGTGTCACTGTGTGTGTGTGTGTGTCACTGTGTGTGTCACAGTGTGTGTGTGTGTCACTGTGTGTATCACTGTGTGTATCACTGTGTGTGTCACTGTGTGTGTGTGTCACTGTGTGTGTGTGTGTCACTGTGTGTGTCACTGTGTGTGTGTCACTGTGTGTGTCACTGTGTGTGTGTGTCACTGTGTGTGTGTGTGTCACTGTGTGTGTCACTGTGTGTGTGTCACTGTGTGTGTCACTGTGTGTGTGTGTGTCACTGTGTGTGTGTCACTGTGTGTGTCACTGTGTGTGTGTGTCACTGTGTGTGTGTCACTGTGTGTGTGTGTGTCACTGTGTGTGTGTCACTGTGTGTCACTGTGTGTGTGTGTCACTGTGTGTGTGTCACTGTGTGTGTGTGTGTGTCACTGTGTGTGTGTCACTGTGTGTGTGTGTGTGTCACTGTGTGTGTCACAGTGTGTGTGTGTGTCACTGTGTGTGTGTCACTGTGTGTCACTGTGTGTGTGTGTCACTGTGTGTGTGTCACTGTGTGTGTGTGTGTCACTGTGTGTGTCACTGTGTGTGTGTCACTGTGTGTGTCACTGTGTGTGTGTGTGTCACTGTGTGTGTGTGTGTCACTGTGTGTGTCACTGTGTGTGTGTCACTGTGTGTGTCACTGTGTGTGTGTGTGTCACTGTGTGTGTGTCACTGTGTGTGTCACTGTGTGTGTGTGTCACTGTGTGTGTGTCACTGTGTGTGTGTGTGTGTCACTGTGTGTGTGTCACTGTGTGTGTCACTGTGTGTGTGTGTCACTGTGTGTGTGTCACTGTGTGTGTGTGTGTGTCACTGTGTGTGTGTCACTGTGTGTGTCACTGTGTGTGTGTGTGTCACTGTGTGTGTGTCACTGTGTGTGTCACTGTGTGTGTGTCACTGTGTGTGTGTGTGTGTCACTGTGTGTGTGTCACTGTGTGTGTCACTGTGTGTGTGTGTGTCACTGTGTGTGTGTCACTGTGTGTGTCACTGTGTGTGTGTGTCACTGTGTGTGTGTCACTGTGTGTGTGTGTGTGTCACTGTGTGTGTGTCACTGTGTGTGTCACTGTGTGTGTGTGTCACTGTGTGTGTGTCACTGTGTGTGTCTCTGTGTGTGTCTCTGTGTGTGTCACTGTGTGTGTGTGTGTCACTGTGTGTGTGTCACTGTGTGTGTCACTGTGTGTGTGTCACTGTGTGTGTGTGTGTGTCACTGTGTGTGTGTCACTGTGTGTGTCACTGTGTGTGTGTGTGTCACTGTGTGTGTGTCACTGTGTGTGTCACTGTGTGTGTGTGTCACTGTGTGTGTGTCACTGTGTGTGTGTGTGTGTCACTGTGTGTGTGTCACTGTGTGTGTCACTGTGTGTGTGTGTCACTGTGTGTGTGTCACTGTGTGTGTGTGTCACTGTGTGTGTGTGTGTGTCACTGTGTGTGTGTGTGTCACTGTGTGTGTGTGTCACTGTGTGTGTCACTGTGTGTGTGTGTCACTGTGTGTGTGTCACTGTGTGTGTGTGTGTGTCACTGTGTGTGTGTGTGTCACTGTGTGTGTGTGTCACTGTGTGTGTGTGTCACTGTGTGTGTCACTGTGTGTGTGTGTCACTGTGTGTGTGTCACTGTGTGTGTGTGTGTGTCACTGTGTGTGTGTGTGTGTCACTGTGTGTGTGTGTGTGTCACTGTGTGTGTGTGTGTCACTGTGTGTGTGTGTCACTGTGTGTGTCACTGTGTGTGTGTCACTGTGTGTGTGTGTCACTGTGTGTGTGTGTGTCACTGTGTGTGTGTGTGTCACTGTGTGTGTGTGTCACTGTGTGTGTGTCACTGTGTGTGTCACTGTGTGTGTCACTGTGTGTGTCACTGTGTGTGTGACACTGTGTGTGTGTCACTGTGTGTGTCACTGTGTGTGTGTCACTGTGTGTGTGTCACTGTGTGTGTGTCACTGTGTGTGTCACTGTGTGTGTGTCACTGTGTGTGTGTGTCACTGTGTGTGTGTCACTGTGTGTGTGTCACTGTGTGTGTCACTGTGTGTGTCACTGTGTGTGTGTCACTGTGTGTGTCACTGTGTGTGTCACTGTGTGTGTCACTGTGTGTGTGTCACTGTGTGTGTCACTGTGTGTGTGTCACTGTGTGTGTCACTGTGTGTGTCACTGTGTGTGTCACTGTGTGTGTGTCACTGTGTGTGTCACTGTGTGTGTCACTGTGTGTGTGTCACTGTGTGTGTCACTGTGTGTGTGTCACTGTGTGTGTCACTGTGTGTGTGTGTGTCACTGTGTGTGTCACTGTGTGTGTCACTGTGTGTGTCACTGTGTGTGTGTCACTGTGTGTGTCACTGTGTGTGTCACTGTGTGTGTCACTGTGTGTGTGTGTCACTGTGTGTGTGTCACTGTGTGTGTCACTGTGTGTGTGTGTCACTGTGTGTGTCACTGTGTGTGTCACTGTGTGTGTGTGTCACTGTGTGTGTCACTGTGTGTGTGACACTGTGTGTGTGTCACTGTGTGTGTGTCACTGTGTGTGTGTGTCACTGTGTGTGTCACTGTGTGTGTGTCACTGTGTGTGTGTCACTGTGTGTGTCACTGTGTGTGTCACTGTGTGTGTGACACTGTGTGTGTGTCACTGTGTGTGTGTCACTGTGTGTGTGTGTGTCACTGTGTGTGTGTCACTGTGTGTGTGTCACTGTGTGTGTGTCACTGTGTGTGTGTCACTGTGTGTGTGTCACTGTGTGTGTGTCACTGTGTGTGTGTCACTGTGTGTGTGTCACTGTGTGTGTGTGTCACTGTGTGTGTGTCACTGTGTGTGTGTCACTGTGTGTGTGTCACTGTGTGTGTCACTGTGTGTGTGTCACTGTGTGTGTGTCACTGTGTGTGTCACTGTGTGTGTGTCACTGTGTGTGTGTCACTGTGTGTGTGTCACTGTGTGTGTGTCACTGTGTGTGTGTCACTGTGTGTGTGTCACTGTGTGTGTGTGTCACTGTGTGTGTGTCACTGTGTGTGTGTCACTGTGTGTGTGTGTGTGTCACTGTGTGTGTGTCACTGTGTGTGTGTCACTGTGTGTGTGTGTGTCACTGTGTGTGTCACTGTGTGTGTCACTGTGTGTGTATCACTGTGTGTGTGTGTCACTGTGTGTGTCACTGTGTGTGTCACTGTGTGTGTGTGTCACTGTGTGTCACTGTGTTTGTGTCACTGTGTGTGTCACTGTGTGTGACACTGTGTGTGTGTCACTGTGTGTGTGTGTCACTGTGTGTGTGTCACTGTGTGTGTGTGTGTGTCACTGTGTGTGTATCACTGTGTGTGTGTGTCACTGTGTGTGTCACTGTGTGTGTCACTGTGTGTGTGTCACTGTGTGTCACTGTGTTTGTGTCACTGTGTGTGTCACTGTGTGTGACACTGTGTGTGTGTCACTGTGTGTGTGTGTCACTGTGTGTGTGTCACTGTGTGTGTGTGTGTGTCACTGTGTGTGTGACACTGTGTGTGTCACTGTGTGTGTCACTGTGTGTGTCACTGTGTGTGTGTCACTGTGTGTGTGTCACTGTGTGTGTGTGTCACTGTGTGTGTCACTGTGTGTGTGTGTCACTGTGTGTGTCACTGTGTGTGTCACTGTGTGTGTCACTGTGTGTGTGTGTCACTGTGTGTGTCACTGTGTGTGTCACTGTGTGTGTCACTGTGTGTGTGTGTCACTGTGTGTGTCACTGTGTGTGTCACTGTGTGTGTGTCACTGTGTGTGTGTGTGTCACTGTGTGTGTGACACTGTGTGTGTCACTGTGTGTGTCACTGTGTGTGTCACTGTGTGTGTGTCACTGTGTGTGTGTCACTGTGTGTGTGTGTCACTGTGTGTGTCACTGTGTGTGTGTGTCACTGTGTGTGTCACTGTGTGTGTCACTGTGTGTGTCACTGTGTGTGTGTGTCACTGTGTGTGTCACTGTGTGTGTCACTGTGTGTGTCACTGTGTGTGTGTGTCACTGTGTGTGTCACTGTGTGTGTCACTGTGTGTGTGTGTCACTGTGTGTGTGTCACTGTGTGTGTCACTGTGTGTGTGTCACTGTGTGTCACTGTGTGTGTGTGTCACTGTGTGTGTGTCACTGTGTGTGTCACTGTGTGTGTGTCACTGTGTGTCACTGTGTGTGTGTCACTGTGTGTGTCACTGTGTGTGTGTGTCACTGTGTGTCACTGTGTGTGTGTCACTGTGTGTGTCACTGTGTGTGTCACTGTGTGTGTCACTGTGTGTGTCACTGTGTGTGTGTGTGTCACTGTGTGTGTGTCACTGTGTGTGTCACTGTGTGTGTGTCACTGTGTGTGTCACTGTGTGTGTGTCACTGTGTGTGTGTCACTGTGTGTGTCACTGTGTGTGTGTCACTGTGTGTGTCACTGTGTGTCACTGTGTGTGTGTGTGTGTCACTGTGTGTGTGTCACTGTGTGTGTGTCACTGTGTGTGTCACTGTGTGTGTCACTGTGTGTGTGTCACTGTGTGTGTCACTGTGTGTGTCACTGTGTGTGTGTGTCACTGTGTGTGTCACTGTGTGTGTGTCACTGTGTGTGTCACTGTGTGTGTGTCACTGTGTGTGTGTGTCACTGTGTGTGTGTCACTGTGTGTGTGTCACTGTGTGTGTCACTGTGTGTGTCACTGTGTGTGTGTCACTGTGTGTGTGTCACTGTGTGTGTCACTGTGTGTGTGTCACTGTGTGTGTGTGTCACTGTGTGTGTCACTGTGTGTGTGTCACTTTGTGTGTGTCACTGTGTGTGTCACTGTGTGTGTCACTGTGTGTGTGTCACTGTGTGTGTGTGTGTCACTGTGTGTGTGTGTCACTGTGTGTGTGTCACTGTGTGTGTCACTGTGTGTGTGTCACTGTGTGTGTCACTGTGTGTGTCACTGTGTGTGTGTCACTGTGTGTGTGTCACTGTGTGTGTCACTGTGTGTGTGTCACTGTGTGTGTCACTGTGTGTCACTGTGTGTGTCACTGTGTGTGTGTGTCACTGTGTGTGTGTCACTGTGTGTGTCACTGTGTGTGTGTCACTGTGTGTGTCACTGTGTGTGTCACTGTGTGTGTCACTGTGTGTGTGTGTGTGTCACTGTGTGTCCTGTGTGTCACTGTGTGTGTCACTGTGTGTGTCACTGTGTTGTGTCACTGTGTGTGTCACTGTGTGTGTCACTGTGTGTGTCACTGTTGTGTGTCACTGTGTGTGTGTCACTGTGTGTGTCACTGTGTGTCACTGTGTGTGTCACTGTGTGTCACTGTGTCTGTGTGTGTGTCACTGTGTGTGTGTCTCTGTGTGTGTGTCACTGTGTGTGTCACTGTGTGTGTCACTGTGTGTGTGTCACTGTGTGTGTCACTGTGTGTGTCACTGTGTGTGTGTGTCACTGTGTGTGTCACTGTGTGTGTGTCACTGTGTGTGTCACTGTGTGTGTGTCACTGTGTGTGTGTGTCACTGTGTGTGTGTCACTGTGTGTGTGTCACTGTGTGTGTCACTGTGTGTGTCACTGTGTGTGTGTCACTGTGTGTGTGTCACTGTGTGTGTCACTGTGTGTGTGTCACTGTGTGTGTGTGTCACTGTGTGTGTGTCACTGTGTGTGTGTCACTGTGTGTGTCACTGTGTGTGTCACTGTGTGTGTGTCACTGTGTGTGTGTCACTGTGTGTGTCACTGTGTGTGTGTCACTGTGTGTGTGTGTCACTGTGTGTGTCACTGTGTGTGTGTCACTTTGTGTGTGTCACTGTGTGTGTCACTGTGTGTGTCACTGTGTGTGTGTCACTGTGTGTGTGTGTGTCACTGTGTGTGTGTGTCACTGTGTGTGTCACTGTGTGTGTCACTGTGTGTGTGTCACTTTGTGTGTGTCAGGCCTACGAGAGCTGTCGCTAGGCGGCTGTGCGTGGAGCGTGGTAACTGCGCTCACCACCTGTCCCTCCGCTCCTCCGCTGAGATCTCTCGACCTGTCGGGAGCTCACGGAGCCACAGACGACCTCCTGAGACTCCTCTTCCTCCCTGGTGACAACAACAACCACAACAACAACCACAACAACAACAACAACCACTACTACCACTACTACTACTACCACTACCACCACTACTACTACTACCACTACTACTACCACTACTACCACTACCACTACTACTACCACTACTACCACTACTACTACCACTACTACTACTACCACTACTACTACCACTACTACCACTACTACCACTACCACTACTACCACTACTACTACCACTACTACTACTACCACTACCACCACTACTACTACCACCACTACTACCACTACTACTACCACTACTACTACCACCACTACTACTACTACCACCACTACTACTACCACCACTACTACCACTACTACTACCACTACTACCACCGCTACTACTACAACCACTACCACTACTACCACTACTACTACCACTACTACTACCACTACCACCACTACTACTACCACTACTACTACTACCACCACTACTACTACCACCACTACTACTACCACCACTACTACCACTACTACTACCACTACTACTACCACCACTACTACTACTACCACCACTACTACCACTACTACCACCACTACTACTACCACCACCACTACTACTACCACTACTACCACCACTACTACTACCACTACTACTACTACCACTACTACCACTACTACTACCACTACCACCACTACTACTACCACTACTACCACTACTACTACCACTACTACTACTACCACTACTACTACCACTACCACCACTACCACTACTACCAACACTACCACCACTACTACTACCACTACTACCACTACCACCACTACCACCACTACTACCACAACCACCACCATAACGACCTCCTGAGACTCTTCTTCCTCCCTGGTGACAACAACAACAACCACAACAACCACAACAACAACAACCACTACAACAACTACTACCACTACTACTACCACTACTACTACCACCACTACTACTACTACTACCAACACTACCACCACTACTACTACCACTACTACTACTACCACTACTACCAACACTACCACCACTACTACTACCACTACTACTACTACCACTACTACCAACACTACCACCACTACTACTACCACTACTACTACTACCACTACTACCAACACTACCACCACTACTACTACCACTACTACTACTACCACTACTACCAACACTACCACCACTACTACTACCACTACTACCACCACTATTACCACTACTACTACCACTACTACTACTACCACCACTACTACTACCACAACCACCACCATAACGACCTACTTAGACTCTTCTTCCTCCCTGGTGACACAACAACAGCCACTACAACAACAACCACAATAACAACAACCACTAACACCACAACAGCAACAACCACTACCACCACAACAACCAGTGTGTGAGTGAGTTAATGGGTGCGTGGGTGAGTGAGTTAATGGGTGAGTGGGTGAGTTAATGGGTGAGTGGTTGAGTGAGTTAGTGGGTGAGCTAATGGGTGAGTTAATGGGTGAGTTAATGGGTGTGTGGGTGAGTGAGTTAATGGGTGAGTGGGTGAGTGAGTTAATGGGTGTGTGGGTGAGTGAGTTAATGGGTGAGTGGGTGAGTGAGTTAGTGGGTGAGTGAGTGGGTGAGTGTGTGGGTGAGTGTGTGGGTGAGTGTGTGGGTGAGCGAGTGGGTGAGCGTGTGGGTGAGCGTGTGGGTGAGCGTGTGGGTGAGCGTGTGGGTGAGTGGGTGAGGGTGTGGGTGAGTGTGTGAGTGAGTGTGTAGGTGAGTGTGTGGGTGAGTGTGTGGGTGAGTGGGTGAGTTAGTTAATGGGTGAGTGAGTTAATGGGTGAGTGAGTGTGTGGGTGGGTGAGTGGGTGGGTGGGTGGGTGAGTGGGTGAGTGAGTGAGTGGGTGAGTGAGTGGGTGGGTGAGTGTGTGGGTGAGTGAGTGTGTGAGTGAGTGAGTGTGTGAGTGAGTGTGTGGGTGAGTGAGTGGGTGAGTGAGTGAGTGTGTGGGTGAGTGAGTGAGTGTGTGGGTGAGTGTGTGGGTGTGTGGGTGAGTGAGTGTGTGGGTGAGTGTGTGAGTGTGTGGGTGAGTGAGTGGGTGGGTGTGTGGGTGAGTGTGTGGGTGAGTGTGTGGGTGAGTGAGTGAGTGTGTGGGTGAGTGGGTGAGTGTGGGTGAGTGTGTGGGTGAGTGAGAGAGTGTGTGGGTGAGTGTGTGGGTGAGTGGGTGGGTGAGTGAGTGTGTGGGTGAGTGTGGGTGAGTGTGTGGGTGAGTGAGAGAGTGTGTGGGTGGGTGAGTGGGTGAGTGTGTGGGTGAGTGAGTGGGTGAGTGTGTGGGTGAGTGAGAGAGTGTGTGGGTGAGTGTGTGGGTGAGTGAGTGGGTGAGTGTGTGGGTAAGTGAGTGGGTGAGTGTGTGGGTGAGTGAGAGAGTGTGTGGGTGAGTGAGTGGGTGGGTGTGTGGGTGAGTGTGTGGGTGAGTGAGTGGGTGAGTGAGTGAGTGGGTGTGTGAGTGGGTGAGTGAGTGTGTGGGTGAGTGTGTGAGTGAGTGTGTAGGTGAGTGGGTGGGTGGGTGAGTGAGTGTGTGGGTGGGTGTGTGGGTGAGTGAGTGAGTGAGTGGGTGAGTGTATGGGTGGGTGAGTGAGTGGGTGAGTGTGTGGGTGAGTGTGTGGGTGAGTGAGTGAGTGTGTGAGTGGGTGAGTGGGTGGGTGAGTGAGTGTGTGGGTGAGTGAGTGGGTGAGTGAGTGGGTGAGTGTGTGAGTGTGTGGGTGAGTGAGTGAGTGAGTGTGTGGGTGAGTGAGTGAGTGAGTGTGTGGGTGAGTGTGTGGGTGAGTGTGTGGGTGAGTGTGTGGGTGGGTGGGTGGGTGAGTGGGTGAGTGAGTGGGTGGGTGAGTGTGTGGGTGTGTGGGTGAGTGTGTGGGTGTGTGGGTGAGTGTGTGGGTGAGTGGGTGAGTGAGTGTGTGGGTGAGTGAGTGAGTGGGTGTGTGGGTGAGTGAGTGGGTGAGTGTGTGGGTGAGTGTGTGGGTGAGTGAGTGGGTGAGTGGGTGGGTGTGTGTGTGTGTGGGTGAGTGAGTGGGTGAGTGAGTGTGTGGTAACAACCCCCCCCCGCTCCCGCTCACCACCCCCTGCCCCCGCTCACCCCCAGGCGTGGGCGAGGTGAGGAGTCGCCTCCGTTTCCTCACCACGCTGGACGCGTCGGCGCTGCCCCTGGGTGAGGGGACGTTGCGGGCCCTCACCCGGCACTCACCGGCGCTCACCAACCTCCGTCTGGAGCGCTGTCGCTCACTCACCGACTCGTCGCTCGCACTGCTACTGGCTGTGGGCAACCCCACGCGGGAGCAGCTCACTCACATCTCTCTAGCTGGTGAGTCACTCACTCACCTGGTGAGTCACTCACTCACTCACCTGGTGAGTCACTCACCAGGTGAGTGACTCACCTGGTAAGTGACTCGCTCACTCACCGACTCGTCGCTCGCACTGCTACTGGCTGTGGGCAACCCCACGCGGGAGCAGCTCACTCACATCTCTCTAGCTGGTGAGTCACTCACTCACTCACCTGGTGAGTCACTCACCTGGTGAGTGACTCACCAGGTGAGTCACTCACTCACCTGGTGAGTCACTCACTCACCAGGTGACTCACTCACCTGGTGAGTGACTCACCAGGTGAGTGACTCACTCACTCACCGACTCGTCACTCGCACTGCTACTGGCTGTGGGCAACCCCACGCGGGAGCAGCTCACTCACATCTCTCTGGCTGGTGAGTCACTCACTCACCTGGTGAGTCACTCACTCACCTGGTGAGTCACTCACTCACCTGGTGAGTCACTCACCAGGTGAGTGACTCGCTCACTCACCGACTCGTCACTCGCACTGCTACTGGCTGTGGGCAACCCCACGCGGGAGCAGCTCACTCACATCTCTCTAGCTGGTGAGTCACTCACTCACTCACCTGGTGAGTCACTCACCTGGTGAGTCACTCACTCACTCACCTGGTGAGTCACTCACTCACCTGGTGAGTCACTCACTCACCTGGTGAGTCACTCACCAGGTGAGTGACTCACCAGGTGAGTGACTCGCTCACTCACCGACTCGTCACTCGCACTGCTACTGGCTGTGGGCAACCCCACGCGGGAGCAGCTCACTCACATCTCTCTAGCTGGTGAGTCACTCACTCACCTGGTGAGTCACTCACCTGGTGAGTCACTCACCTGGTGAGTCACTCACTCACTCACTCACCTGGTGAGTCACTCACTCACCTGGTGAGTCACTCACTCACCTGGTGAGTCACTCACCTGGTGAGTCACTCACTCACTCACCTGGTGAGTCACTCACCTGGTGAGTCACTCACTCACATCTCTCTAGCTGGTGAGTCACTCACATCTCTCTAGCTGGTGAGTCACTCACTCACTCACTCACCTGGTGAGTCACTCACCTGGTGAGTCACTCACTCACATCTCTCTAGCTGATGAGTCACTCACCTGGTGAGTCACTCACATCTCTATAGCTGGTGAGTCACTCACTCACTCACCTGGTGAGTCACTCACCTGGTGAGTCACTCACTCACATCTCTCTAGCTGGTGAGTCACTCACCTGGTGAGTCACTCACTCACATCTCTCTAGCTGGTGAGTCACTCACCTGGTGAGTCACTCACTCACATCTCTCTAGCTGGTGAGTCACTCACCTGGTGAGTCACTCACTCACCTGGTGAGTGAGTGACTCACCTGGTGAGTCACTCACATCTCTATAGCTGGTGAGTCACTCACCTGGTGAGTCACTCACTCACTCACTTCTCTCTAGCTGGTGAGTCACTCACTCACCTGGTGAGTCACTCACTCACTCACTCACATCTCTCTAGCTGGTGAGTCACTCACTCACTCACATCTCTCTAGCTGGTGAGTGACTCACCTGGTGAGTCACTCACCTGGTGAGTCACTCACCAGGTGAGTGACTCACCTGGTGAGTCACTCACTCACTCACCTGGTGAGTCACTCACTCACCTGGTGAGTGAGTGACTCACCTGGTGAGTCACTCACATCTCTCTAGCTGGTGAGTCACTCACCTGGTGAGTCACTCACCTGGTGAGTCACTCACTCACCTGGTGAGTCACTCACTCACATCTCTCTAGCTGGTGAGTCACTCACTCACCTGGTGAGTCACTCACCTGGTGAGTCACTCACTCACCTGGTGAGTCACTCACCTGGTGAGTCACTCACCTGGTGAGTCACTCACTCACCTGGTGAGTCACTCACTCACATCTCTCTAGCTGGTGAGTCACTCACCTGGTGAGTCACTCACTCACTCACCAGGTGAGTCACTCACTCGCTCACCTGGTGAGTCACTCACATCTCTCTAGCTGGTGAGTCACTCACTCACCTGGTGAGTCACTCACCTGGTGAGTCACTCACTCACTCACATCTCTCTAGCCGGTGAGTCACTCACTCACTCACATCTCTCTAGCTGGTGTGTCACTCACCTGGTGATTCACTCACTCACCTGGTGAGTCACTCACTCACCTGGTGAGTTACTCACCAGGTGAGTCACTCACTCACATCTCTCTAGCTGGTGAGTCATTCACTCACCTGGTGAGTCACTCACCAGGTGAGTCACTCACTCACCTGGTGAGTCACTCACTCACCTGGTGAGTCACTCACTCACCTGGTGAGTCACTCACCAGGTGAGTCACTCACTCACATCTCTCTAGCTGGTGAGTCACTCACTCACCTGGTGAGTCACTCACCAGGTGAGTCACTCACTCACATCTCTCTAGCTGGTGAGTCACTCACCTGGTGAGTCACTCACTCACTCACATCTCTCTAGCTGGTGAGTCACTCACCTGGTGAGTCACTCACCAGGTGAGTCACTCACTCACTCACATCTCTCTAGCTGGTGAGTCACTCACTCACCTGGTGAGTCACTCACCTGGTGAGTCACTCACATCTCTCTAGCTGGTGAGTCACTCACCTGGTGAGTCACTCACTCACTCACATCTCTCTAGCTGGTGAGTCACTCACCTGGTGAGTCACTCACTCACTCACCAGGTGAGTCACTCACTCGCTCACCTGGTGAGTCACTCACATCTCTCTAGCTGGTGAGTCACTCACTCACCTGGTGAGTCACTCACCTGGTGAGTCACTCACTCACTCACCTGGTGAGTCACTCACTCACTCACATCTCTCTAGCTGGTGAGTCACTCACTCACATCTCTCTAGCTGGTGAGTCACTCACTCACCTGGTGAGTCACTCACATCTCTCTAGCTGGTGAGTCACTCACCTGGTGAGTCACTCACTCACATCTCTCTAGCTGGTGAGTCACTCACCTGGTGAGTCACTCACCTGGTGAGTCACTCACATCTCTCTAGCTGGTGAGTCACTCACTCACCTGGTGAGTCACTCACCTGGTGAGTCACTCACATCTCTCTAGCTGGTGAGTCACTCACTCACCTGGTGAGTCACTCACATCTCTCTAGCTGGTGAGTCACTCACCTGGTGAGTCACTCACATCTCTCTAGCTGATGAGTCACTCACCTGGTGAGTCACTCACTCACCTGGTGAGTCACTCACTCACCTGGTGAGTCACTCACTCACCTGGTGAGTCACTCACTCACATCTCTCTAGCTGGTGAGTCACTCACTCACCTGGTGAGTCACTCACTCACCAGGTGAGTGAGTCACTCACCAGGTGAGTCACTCACTCACCTGGTGAGTCACTCACATCTCTCTAGCTGGTGAGTCACTCACTCACCAGGTGAGTCACTCACATCTCTCTAGCTGGTGAGTCACTCACCTGGTGAGTCACTCACTCGCTCACCTGGTGAGTCACTCGCTCACCTGGTGAGTCACTCACATCTCTCTAGCTGGTGAGTCATTCACTCGCTCACCTGGTGAGTCACTCGCTCACCTGGTGAGTCACTCACATCTCTCTAGCTGGTGAGTCACTCACTCACCAGCTAGAGGGGGACCGCACAGACCATGATGTTGTGTGGATGCGCAGCATCAGCACATCCACACAACATCATGGATGCATGCCGGGTCCAAGCACGACCATCTGCTGGACTACATAGTGACGGACCAGCGGATGCGAGCCCATGTCCTTGACACCAGGACCTACCGTGGCGCTGATCTGCCCTCTGACCATCGACTTGTCATCTGTAAGATGCGCCTGCCATTCTTCCACTCCGGTGGTGGGTGTACACCCAGGACCCCATTCCAACCTAAAGTTGCCTGGTCTCAGTTATCTGATGAAAGTTGCAAGCGAGAATTTCATCATCGCCTGTGGCTGGGGTTGGCATCGTCCCCCACTCGTCCTGATGTCGAGGGTAAATGGGCGAGGTTTAGGACTGTCACTCAAGCAGCTGCATTGGCTGTTTTGGGTACGCGGTCCAGACCTCCCCAGAGACCCTGGCTGACAGAGGAGGTGTTCAGGATGGTTGAGAAAAAGCGACAGGCCCACTGTCATCGGCTACAGAATCCCAGGTGAGGGAATGAGGAGGCTTACCGCAGCCTTCGCTCGGAGGTTCGGAGAGCCGTGAGGCGCTGCAAGAATGGGTGGTGGTCGCGGGTTGCTGAAGAGATGGAGTCTGCCTCAGTGGCCCACGATCACAAATCTCTATTTAACTCCATCAAAAAACGGTGATCCAATCTCCGACCCCCAGGAACAGGTTTGCAGATTTGCTGAGCATTTCTGTGAGGTCCTGGGGGAGGGAAAATCCCTCAGCCAGGAAAACATCGTGGCACAAAGTGAGGATGACCCTGCTGAGGCTGCGGTGCCTCAAATATTGGAAGAAGTCACCCCCTGTGAGTGGCTGGCTGAGGTGCCATCTGTTGAGGAAGTACTGAAGGCGATCCGGAGTCTGAGACCAGGAAAGGCAGCGGGCAGAGATGATCTCCCAAGCGAAATGCTGAGGGAGGGTGGCGTTTGTGCACAGACTGCCCTATATGACATCATAACAACAGTCTGGACCTCTGGATAGGTTCCGCAGGATTGGAAGGATGCCCTGGTGGTCCCCCTCTTTAAGAAGGGGAACCGCACAGACTCTAACAACTACAGGGGCATCTCACTCCTCAGTGTGCCGGGAAAGGTCCTGGCAAGGATTATTCAACATCGCCTTGCCAGGCACGCTGAGGAGAGGCTTGCGGAGCCCCAATGCGGTTTCAGGAAAGTGCGGTTCTGCACAGATGCCATATTTTCTGTCCGTCTGCTACAGCAGAGGTGTAGGGAATTCCAACAAGACCTACATCTCTGCTTTATTGACCTGGTCAAGGCCTATGATACCATCAGTAGGCCTGGGCTCTGGGTCGTTCTTCGTGCTTTTGGAGTATCTGACCCTCTGTTCACGATCATTAAGGACCTTCATGATGGTGAGCGGGCCCGGGTAAAACTACGTGGCCGGGAGTCAGAGCCATTCTCTGTACACCTTGGGGTACGACGGGGATGTCCTCTGGCTCCCACATTATTTAACATCTATTTTGACCACGTAGTTCGTGAAGCCTTCAATAGCTGTACCGGGGAAACTCCATTTGGTACAGATATAATGGGAGGCTGATCGATGCCCAGGTGCGGTCAAGGGATGGCTCCCTATTGCTCAACCACGTTATGTATGCCGATGATTTGGTAATAGCTGCTCATTCAGAGGAGGAGTTGGAGACGCTGCTGCTGAGACTGGAGCGTGCCACTAAGAGGTGGGGCCTTACCATCAGCCCCACCAAAACTAAGCACCTGCCTGGGTATTTTGTACCATCAGACACTCCACCCCCACAACTCCCAATGGGTGATGGGGCAGTTGTGGAGAGAGTGGAGAGTATCCCATACCTGGGCAGTGTACTTATGACCGGCTCCAGTTTAACAGCAGAGGTCTCACTCCGAATCAGTCGAGCGGCAATATCTTTTTATCGGTTGCGTAACGCTGTGTGGAAGCTACCTGGTCTGTCGCTCCGCACTAAACTTCAGGTCTTCTCGGCCATGGTCATTCCCTCCCTTCTCTACGCTTGTGAAACGTGGAACCCCCTAATGGAACATCTTCGCCGCTTAGAAACATTTAGGCTGGCCTGCCTACGATCCATCCTGGGTTTAACCAGGCTGGATTGTGTGAGGAGCTCACAAATCTTTGAAAGATCTGGGCAAGGTCCCATCGGTGAGCTCCTCCGGCAGGCAAGGCTGCGATGGCTGGGTCATGTAGCCCGCATGCCCAGCCACCGCATGCCCAGCCACCGCATGCCGAAACAGCTTGTGTTCGGCCGGATCGAGGGGGCTAAACGGGCGCGGCACGGGCTAGAGAAGAGATGGAGTGACGTGGTACAGGAGGACGTGGAGCTGAGTGGACTTTCCGATGACCGGTACCAGCGGTGTCAAGATCGGCCCCTGTGGAGGAGGCTCGTGAAGGACGCTACTGGGGCAGTTGGAGGTAGTTGCCCTCCAACAACAACGGAGGGCGGAGGAGCGACGCTCACAACAACGAGCGGAGCGCCGGGTGGCTAAAGCACAGCAGGTTTGCACAGTAGGGGGCACAGGTGGTGCATCAGCCAGTCATCTCAGTCAGTCGACCCGTGGCACCTGGGTCTGCCCCGTGACCTCCTGCCAGCGGGCGTTCGATACTTAACGTGGCCTCAGGGTGCACATAGCCTGGCACAAGCGTCGTGGTGACGTCACCGCCACTTAGTGGCGAATGTCGGTTGTTGTTGTTGTGTGACTGTGTGTGTCTCTGTGTGTGTGTGTCTCTTTGTGTGTGACTGTGTGTGTGACTGTGTGTGTGTGACTGTGTGTGTGTGACTGTGTGTGTGTGTGACTGTGTGTGTGACTGTGTGTGTGTCTCTGTGTGTGTGTGACTGTGTGGGTGTCTCTGTGTGTGTGATTGTGTGTGTGTGTGACTGTGTGTGTGACTGTGTGTGTGTCTCTGTGTTTGTGATTGTGTGTGTGTCTCTGTGTGTATATGACTGTGTGTGTGACTGTATGTGTGACTGTGTGTGTGTCTCTGTGTGTGTGTCTCTGTGTCTCTGTGTGTATATGACTGTGTGTGTGACTGTGTGTGTGTCTCTGTGTGTGTGTCTCTGTGTGTATATGACTGTGTGTGTGACTGTGTGTGTGTCTCTGTGTGTGTCTCTGTGTGTATATGACTGTGTATGTGTCTCTGTGTGTGTCTCCCAGGCTGTGACAAGCTCACTGAGCGATGTCTGCACCACCTGTCCCGCTGCGTGTCTCTGTGTGTATATGACTGTGTGTGTGTGACTGTGTGTGTGACTGTGTGTGTGACTGTGTGTGTCTGTGTGTGTGTGTGTGTCTGTGTGTGTGTGACTGTGTGTGTGTCTCTGTGTGTGTCTGTGTGTGTGTGTGTGTCTGTGTGTGTGTGACTGTGTGTGTGACTGTGCGTGTGTATGTCTCTGTGTGTATATGACTGTGTGTGTCTCTGTGTGTGTGACTGTGTGTGTGACTGTGTGTGTGACTGTGTATGTGTATGTCTCTGTGTGTATATGACTGTGTGTGTCTCTGTGTGTGTCTCTGTGTGTGACTGTGTGTGTGTGACTGTGTGTGTGTGACTGTGTGTGTGTGACTGTGTCTCTGTGTGTGTGTGTCTGTGTGTGTGACTGTGTGTGTGACTGTGTGTCTGTGTGTGTGTCTCGCAGGCTGTGACAAGCTCACTGAGCGATGTCTGCACCACCTGTCCCGCTGCGTGTCTCTGTGTGTGTGTCTCTGTGTGTGTGTCTGTGTGTGTGTATATGACTGTGTGTGTGACTGTGTGTGACTGTGTGTGTGTGACTGTGTGTGTCTGTGTGTGTATATGACTGTGTGTGTGTGTGTGACTGTGTGTGTGACTGTGTGTATGACTGTGTGACTGTGTGTGTGTGACTGTGTGACTGTGTGTGTGTGACTGTGTGTGTGTGACTGTGTGTGACTGTGTGTCTCTCTGTGTGTGTGTCTCCCAGGCTGTGACAAGCTCACGGAGCGATGTCTGCACCACCTGTCCCGCTGCGTGTCTCTGTGTGTGTGTCTCTGTGTGTGTGTCTGTGTGTGTGACTGTGTATATGACTGTGTGTCTGTGTGTGTGTCTCGCAGGCTGTGACAAGCTCACTGAGCGATGTCTGCACCACCTGTCCCGCTGTGTGTCTCTGTGTGTGTGTCTCTGTGTGTGTGACTGTGTGACTGTGTGTGTGTGACTGTGTGTGTCTCTGTGTGTGTGACTGTGTGTGTGTCTGTGTGTGTCTCTGTGTGTGTCTCCCAGGCTGTGACAAGCTCACTGAGCGATGTCTGCACCACCTGTCCCGCTGCGTGTCTCTGTGTGTGTGTCTCTGTGTGTGTGACTGTGTGTGTGACTGTGTGTGTGTCTCTGTGTGTGTGTCTCTGTGTGTGTGTCTGTGTGTGTGTGACTGTGACTGTGTGTCTGTGTGTGTCTCCCAGGCTGTGACAAGCTCACTGAGCGATGTCTGCACCACCTGTCCCGCTGCGTGTCTCTGTCTCTGTGTCTCTGTGTGTGTGTCTCTGTGTGTGTGACTGTGTGTGTGACTGTGTGTGTGTGTCTGTGTGTGACTGTGTGTCTCTGTGTGTGTCTAACAGGCTGTGACAAGCTCACTGAGCCATGTCTGCACCACCTGTCCCGCTGTGTGTCTCTGTGTGTGTGTCTCTGTGTGTGTCTCTGTGTCTGTGTGTGTGTGTGACTGTGTGTGACTGTGTGTGTCTCCCAGGCTGTGACAAGCTCACTGAGCGATGTCTGCACCACCTGTCCCGCTGTGTGTCTCTGTGTGTGTGTCTCTGTGTGACTGTGTGTGTGACTGTGTGTGTGTCTCTGTGTGTGTCTCCCAGGCTGTGACAAGCTCACGGAGCGATGTCTGCACCACCTGTCCCGCTGTGTGTCTCTGTGTGTGTGTCTCTGTGTGTGTGTCTCTGTGTGTGTGTGACTGTGTGTGTGTATGTGACTGTGTGTGACTGTGTCTCTGTGTGTGTCTACCAGGCTGTGACAAGCTCACTGAGCGATGTCTGCACCACCTGTCCCGCTGTGTGTCTCTGTGTGTGTGTCTCTGTGTGTGTGTCTCTGTGTGTGTGTGACTGTGTGTGTGTATGTGACTGTGTGTGACTGTGTCTCTGTGTGTGTCTACCAGGCTGTGACAAGCTCACTGAGCGATGTCTGCACCACCTGCCCCGCTGTGTGTCTCTGTGTGTGTGTCTCTGTGTGTGTGTCTCTGTGTGTGTGACTGTGTGTGACTGTGTGTCTCTGTGTGTGTGTCTACCAGGCTGTGACAAGCTCACTGAGCGATGTCTGCACCACCTGTCCCGCTGTGTGTCTCTGTGTGTGTGACTGTGTGTGTGTGACTGTGTGTGTGACTGTGTGTGACTGTGTGTGTCTCTGTGTCTCTGTGTGTGTGTGTCTACCAGGCTGTGACAAGCTCACTGAGCGATGTCTGCACCACCTGTCCCGCTGTGTGTCTCTGTGTGTGTGTCTCTGTGTGTGTGTCTCTGTGTGTGTGTGACTGTGTGTGTGTATGTGACTGTGTGTGACTGTGTCTCTGTGTGTGTCTACCAGGCTGTGACAAGCTCACTGAGCGATGTCTGCACCACCTGTCCCGCTGTGTGTCTCTGTGTGTGTGTCTCTGTGTGTGACTGTGTGTCTCTGTGTGTGTGACTGTGTGTGTCTGTGTGTGTGTCTCCCAGGCTGTGACAAGCTCACTGAGCGATGTCTGCACCACCTGTCCCGCTGTGTGTCTCTGTGTGTGTGACTGTGTGTGTGTCTCTGTGTGTGTGACTGTGTGTGACTGTGTGTGTGTGACTGTGTGACTGTGTGTGTGTCTACCAGGCTGTGACAAGCTCACGGAGCGATGTCTGCACCACCTGTCCCGCTGTGTGTCTCTGTGTGTGTGTCTCTGTGTGTGTGACTGTGTGTGTGACTGTGTGTGACTGTGTGACTGTGTGTGTGTCTCCCAGGCTGTGACAAGCTCACTGAGCGATGTCTGCACCACCTGTCCCGCTGTGTGTGACTGTGTGTGTGACTGTGTGTGTGACTGTGTGTGACTGTGTGTGTGACTGTGTGTGTGTCTCCCAGGCTGTGACAAGCTCACTGAGCGATGTCTGCACCACCTGTCCCGCTGTGTGTCTCTGTGTGTGTGACTGTGTGTGTGTGACTGTGTGTGTGACTGTGTGTGACTGTGTGTCTCTGTGTGTGTGACTGTGTGTGTCTGTGTGTGTGTGTCTCCCAGGCTGTGACAAGCTCACGGAGCGATGTCTGCACCACCTGTCCCGCTGTGTGTCTCTGTGTGTGTGTCTCTGTGTCTCTGTGTGTGTGTCTGTGTGTGACTGTGTGTGTCTCTGTGTGTGTGTGTCTCCCAGGCTGTGACAAGCTCACTGAGCGATGTCTGCACCACCTGTCCCGCTGTGTGTCTCTGTCTCTGTGTCTCTGTGTGTGTGTCTCTGTGTGTGTGTGACTGTGTGTGTGTATGTGACTGTGTGTGACTGTGTCTCTGTGTGTGTCTACCAGGCTGTGACAAGCTCACTGAGCGATGTCTGCACCACCTGTCCCGCTGTGTGTCTCTGTGTGTGTGACTGTGTGTGTGTGACTGTGTGTGTGACTGTGTGTGACTGTGTGTGTCTCTGTGTCTCTGTGTGTGTGTGTCTACCAGGCTGTGACAAGCTCACTGAGCGATGTCTGCACCACCTGTCCCGCTGTGTGTCTCTGTGTGTGTGTCTCTGTGTGTGTGACTGTGTGTGTCTGTGTGTGACTGTGTGTGTGTCTACCAGGCTGTGACAAGCTCACTGAGCGATGTCTGCACCACCTGTCCCGCTGTGTGTCTCTGTGTGTGTGACTGTGTGTGTGACTGTGTGTGTGTGACTGTGTGTGTGTGTGTCTCCCAGGCTGTGACAAGCTCACTGAGCGATGTCTGCACCACCTGTCCCGCTGTGTGTCTCTGTGTGTGTGTCTGTGTGTGTGTCTCTGTGTGTGACTGTGTGTGACTGTGTGTGTCTCTGTGTGTGTGTCTCTGTGTGTGTCTCCCAGGCTGTGACAAGCTCACTGAGCGATGTCTGCACCACCTGTCCCGCTGTGTGTCTCTGCGCCGGGTGGATCTCGGCGACTGCCGGCGAGTCTCCCTCGATGCGTTCCGCCGCTTTGCCGCGGCGCTCACCACACCCCTCACCGTCGCCGGTGAGCGGCTGGCATGGCGCTCGCAGGAGCAGCCTTCGTGACCATCGCTGGCCGCTCACCAACACCTCCTCCACCGCAGACGTCACCGCCACTCCACTGCCCGTTGTTTTAAAGTTTAAATTTAATTCGTGGCAACACTCTCCGTGTGGTGGTGGTGAGGCTGTGGGTCTCTGTGTGGTGGTGAGTCTGTGGGTCTCTGTGTGGTGGTGAGTCTGTGGGTCTCTGTGTGGTGAGTCTGTGGGTCTCTGTGTGGTGAGGCTGTGGGTCTCTGTGTGGTGAGTCTGTGGGTCTCTGTGTGGTGAGTCTGTGGGTCTCTGTGTGGTGGTGAGGCTGTGGGTCTCTGTGTGGTGGTGAGGCTGTGGGTCTCTGTGTGGTGAGTCTGTGGGTCTCTGTGTGGTGAGTGTGTGGGTCTCTGTGTGGTGAGTCTGTGGGTCTCTGTGTGGTGGTGAGTCTGTGGGTCTCTGTGTGGTGAGTCTATGGGTCTCTGTGTGGTGAGTCTGTGGGTCTCTGTGTGGTGAGTCTGTGGGTCTCTGTGTGGTGAGTCTGTGGGTCTCTGTGTGGTGAGTCTGTGGGTCTCTGTGTGGTGAGTCTGTGGGTCTCTGTGTGGTGAGTCTGTGGGTCTCTGTGTGGTGAGTCTGTGGGTCTCTGTGTGGTGAGTCTGTGGGTCTCTGTGTGGTGAGTCTGTGGGTCTCTGTGTGGTGAGTCTGTGGGTCTCTGTGTGGTGGTGAGGCTGTGAGTCTCTGTGTGGTGGTGAGTCTGTGGGTCTCTGTGTGGTGGTGAGTCTGTGGGTCTCTGTGTGGTGGTGAGTCTGTGGGTCTCTGTGTGGTGGTGAGTCTGTGGGTCTCTGTGTGGTGGTGAGTCTATGGGTCTCTGTGTGGTGGTGAGTCTGTGGGTCTCCGTGTGGTGGTGAGGCTGTGGGTCTCTGTGTGGTGGTGAGGCTGTGGGTCTCTGTGTGGTGAGTCTGTGGGTCTCTGTGTGGTGGTGAGTCTGTGGGTCTCTGTGTGGTGGTGAGGCTGTGGGTCTCTGTGTGGTGGTGGGGCTGTGGGTCTCTGTGTCGTGGTGAGGCTGTGGGTCTCTGGTGGTGAGTCTGTGGGTCTCTGTGTGGTGAGTCTGTGGGTCTCTCGTGGTGAGTCTGTGGGTCTCTGTGTGGTGAGTCTGTGGGTCTCTGTGTGGTGGTGAGGCTGTGGGTCTCTGTGTGGTGGTGAGTCTGTGGGTCTCTGTGTGGTGAGTCTGTGGGTCTCTGTGTGGTGGTGAGGCTGTGGGTCTCTGCGTGGTGGTGAGTCTGTGGGTCTCTGTGTGGTGAGTCTGTGGGTCTCTGTGTGGTGGTGAGTCTGTGGGTCTCTGTGTGGTGGTGAGTCTGTGGGTCTCTGTGTGGTGAGTCTGTGGGTCTCTGTGTGGTGGTGAGGCTGTGGGTCTCTGTGTGGTGAGTCTGTGGGTCTCTGTGTGGTGGTGAGTCTGTGGGTCTCTGTGTGGTGGTGAGTCTGTGGGTCTCTGTGTGGTGAGTCTGTGGGTCTCTGTGTGGTGGTGAGGCTGTGGGTCTCTGTGTGGTGAGTCTGTGGGTCTCTGTGTGGTGGTGAGTCTGTGGGTCTCTGGTGGTGAGTCTGTGGGTCTCTGTGTGGTGAGTCTGTGGGTCTCTCGTGGTGAGTCTGTGGGTCTCTGTGTGGTGAGTCTGTGGGTCTCTGTGTGGTGGTGAGTCTGTGGGTCTCTGTGTGGTTGTGAGTCTGTGGGTCTCTGTGTGGTGGTGAGGCTGTGGGTCTCTGTGTGGTGGTGAGGCTGTGGGTCTCTGGTGGTGAGTCTGTGGGTCTCTGTGTGGTGGTGAGGCTGTGGATCTCTGTGTGGTGGTGAGTCTGTGGGTCTCTGTGTGGTGGTGAGTCTGTGGGTTTCTGTGTGGTGGTGAGTCTGTGGGTCTCTGTGTGGTGGTGAGGCTGTGGGTCTCTGTGTCGTGGTGAGGCTGTGGGTCTCTGTGTGGTGAGTCTGTGGGTCTTTGTTTGGTGAGTCTGTGGGTCTCTGTGTAGTGAGTCTATGGGTCTCTGTGTGGTGGTGAGGCTGTGGGTCTCTGTGTGGTGAGTCTGTGAGTCTCTGTGTGGTGGTGAGTCTGTGGGTCTCTGTGTGGTGGTGAGGCTGTGGGTCTCTGTGTGGTGAGTCTGTGGGTCTCTGTGTGGTGGTGAGGCTGTGGGTCTCTGTGTGGTGAGTCTGTGGGTCTCTGTGTGGTGGTGAGTCTGTGGGTCTCTGTGTGGTGGTGAGGCTGTGGGTCTCTGTGTGGTAGTGAGGCTGTGGGTCTCTGTGTGGTGAGTCTGTGGGTCTCTTTGGGGTGAGTCTGTGGGTCTCTCGTGGTGAGTCTGTGGGTCTCTGTGTGGTGGTGAGTCTGTGGGTCTCTGTGTGGTGAGTCTGTGGGTCTCTGGTGGTGAGTCTGTGGGTCTCTGTGTGGTGAGTCTGTGGGTCTCTTTGGGGTGAGTCTGTGGGTCTCTCGTGGTGAGTCTGTGGGTCTCTGTGTGGTGGTGAGTCTGTGGGTCTCTGTGTGGTGGTGAGGCTGTGGGTCTCTGTGTGGTGGTGAGTCTGTGGGTCTCTGTGTGGTGAGTCTGTGGGTCTCTCGTGGTGAGTCTGTGGGTCTCTGTGTGGTGAGTCTGTGGGTCTCTGTGTGGTGAGTCTGTGGGTCTCTGTGTAGTGAGTCTATGGGTCTCTGTGTGGTGGTGAGGCTGTGGGTCTCTGTGTGGTGAGTCTGTGAGTCTCTGTGTGGTGGTGAGTCTGTGGGTCTCTGTGTGGTGAGGCTGTGGGTCTCTGTGTGGTGGTGAGGCTGTGGGTCTCTGTGTGGTGGTGAGTCTGTGGGTCTCTGTGTGGTGGTGAGTCTGTGGGTCTCTGTGTGGTGGTGAGGCTGTGGGTCTCTGTGTGGTGGTGAGTCTGTGGGTTTCTGTGTGGTGGTGAGTCTGTGGGTCTCTGTGTGGTGGTGAGGCTGTGGGTCTCTGTGTGGTGAGTCTGTGGGTCTTTGTGTGGTGAGTCTGTGGGTCTCTGTGTAGTGAGTCTATGGGTCTCTGTGTGGTGAGTCTGTGGGTCTGTGTGGCGAGTCTATGGGTCTGTGAGGTGAGTCTATGGGTCTCTGTGTGGTGTGTGGATCTCTGTGTGGTGAGTCTGTGGTTCTGTGTGGTGAGACTATGGATATCTGTGTGGTGAGTCTGTAGGTCTCTGTGTGGTGAGTCTGTGGGTCTCCGTGCGTGGTGAGTCTGTGGGTCTCTGTGTGGTGAGTCTATGGGTCTCTGTGTGGTGAGTCCATGGTTCTGTGTGGTGAGACTATGGGTATCTGTGTGGTGAGTCTGTAGGTCTCTGTGTGGTGAGTCTATGGGTATCTGTGTGGTGAGTCTGTGGGTCTCTGTGTGGTGAGGCTATGGGTTTCTGTGTGGTGAGTCTATGGATCTCTGTGTAGTGAGTCTGTGTGTCTGTGTGGTGAGTCTGTGGGTCTGTTTGTGGTGAGTCTGTGGGTCTCTGTGTGGTGACTGTGGTGAGTCTGTGGGTCTCTGTGTGGTGAGTCTGTGGGTCTCTGTGTGGTGAGTCTGTGGGTCTCTGTGTAGTGAGTCTGTGGGTCTCTGTGTGGTGAGTCTGTGGGTCTCTGACACGGCCATCGTGAACCCCCTGAGAGAGATGAACCCAGACCCTCAATGTGCCGCTGGTCGGGCGGTCACTGAAGGAATATTTCTGCGAGTGGAGGGAGTTTACCCCCTCCCCCCCACCTCATCTTCCTGCCTGCGTTGTGTACAATGGGTTGTTGATGTTCTTATAATAACTATAAAGTTACCATTCTGATTTCTACTGTAATAATAATAAATCGTTATTTTGTCATAATCCGGCAACGGGCGGTCATTTCTATTGTTGTGTGTCAGTGTCTGTCAGTGTGTGTGTGTCAGTGTGTGTCCGTCTGTGTGTGTCTGTGTGTGTCAGTGTGTGTCAGTGTGTGTCAGTGTGTGTCTGTGTGTGTGTCAGTGTCTGTGTCAGTGTGTATGTCAGTGTGTGTGTCAGTGTGTGTGTCAGTGTGTGTCAGTGTGTGTGTCAGTGTGTCTGTGTGTATCAGTGTGTGTCAGTGTGTGTCAGTGTGTATGTCAGTGTCTGTGTGTCAGTGTGTATGTCAGTGTCTGTGTGTCAGTGTGTGTGTCAGTGTCTGTATGTCAGTGTGTCTGTGTGTGTGTCAGTGTGTGTGCCAGTGTGTGTGTCGGTGTGTGTCAATGTCTGTGTGTGTCAATGTGTGTCAGTGTGTTTGTGTCAGTGCCTGTGCGTCTGTGTGTGTGTCAGTGTCAGTGTGTGTCAGTGTGCGTCTGTGTGTCAGTGTCTCTGTGTCAGTGTGTCGGTGTGTGGTGTCAGTGTGTCTGTGTCAAGTGTGTATGTGTGTCAGTGTGTGTGTCAGTGTCTGTGTATCAGTGTGTGTGTGTGTCTCCACCCCCACAACTCCCAATCGGTGATGGGGCAGTTGTGGAGAGAGTGGAGAGTTTCCCATACCTGAGCAGTGTGCTTATGACTGGCTCCAGTTTAACAGCAGAGGTCTCACTCCGAATCAGTCGAGCGGCAATATCTTTTCATCGGTTGCGTAACGCTGTGTGGAAGCTACCTGGTCTGTCGCTCCGCACTAAGCTTCAGGTCTTCTCGGCCACGATCATTCCCTCCCTTCTCTACGCTTACGAAACGTGGACCCCCCTAATAAAACATCTTCGCCGGTTAGAAACATTTAGGCTGGCCTGCCTACGATCCATCCTGGGTTTAACCAGGCTGGATTGTGTGAGGAGCTCACAAATCCTTGAAAGATCTGGGCAAGGTCCCATCGGTGAGCTCCTCCGGCGGGCAAGGCTGCGATGGCTGGGTCATGTAGCCCGCATGCCCAGCCACCGCATGCCGAAACAGCTTTTGTTTGGCCGGATTGAGGGGGCTAAGCGGGCTAGAGAAGAGATGGAGTGACGTGGTACAGGAGGACGTGGAGCTGAGTGGACTTGCCGATGACCGGTACCAGCGGTGTCAAGATCGGCCTCTGTGGAGGAGGCTCGTGAAGGACGCTACTGGGCAGTTGGAGGCAGTCGCCCTCCAACAACAACGGAGGGCGGAGGAGCGACGCTCACAACAACGAGCGGAGCGCCGGGTGGCTAAAGCACAGCAGGTTGGCACAGCAGGGGGCACAGGTGGTGCATCAGCCAGTCATCTCAGTCAGTCGACCCGTGGCACCTGGGTCTGCCCCGTGACCTCCTCCTGGTGCACCTAGCCTGGCACAGCAGCAGTACAACCCATAGCCCCTGCAGGGTCTGTCCCGTGACCTGCTCCTGGTGCACCTAGCCTGGCACAGCAGCCCTGGCGACCTCAGCGAGGCGTTGGCATTGGAGAGAGGCCACAGCAGGCGGAACCAGCGCAAGAGCTTTATTGAATTCAGCACTCAGTAGCACACCCAGTGACACACAGTCACACACACACACACAGTGACACACAGTCACACACACACAGTCACACACAGTGACACACAGTCACACACACACACAGTCACACACACACACACAGTGACACACAGTCACACACAGTGACACACACACAGTCACACACAGTGACACACAGTCACACACACACACACAGTCACACACACACACACAGTGACACACAGTCACACACAGTCACACACACAGTCACACACAGTGACACACAGTCACACACAGTCACACACACACAGTGACACACACAGTCACACACACACAGTGACACACACAGTCACACACAGTCACACACAGTCACACACACACACAGTCACACACACACAGTCACACACACACAGTCACACACACACACAGTCACACACACACAGTCACACACAGTCACACACAGTCACACACAGTCACACACACACACAGTCACACACACACACAGTCACACACACACACAGTCACACACACACACACAGTCACACACACATACAGTCACACACACACAGTCACACACACACAGTCACACACACACAGTCACACACACACAGTCACACACACACACAGTCACACACAGTCACACACACACAGTCACACACACACAGTCACACACACACAGTCACACACAGTCACACACACAGTCACACACACAGTCACACACAGTCACACACACACACAGTCACACACACACACAGTCACACACACACAGTCACACACACACACAGTGACACACAGTCACACACACACAGTCACACACACACAGTCACACACACACAGTCACACACACACACAGTCACACACACACAGTCACACAGTCACACACACATAGTCACACAGTCACACACACATAGTCACACACACAGTCACACACACACACACAGTCACACACAGTCACACACACACAGTCACACACACACAGTCACACACACAGTCACACACACACACAGTCACACACAGTCACACACACACACAGTCACACACACACAGTCACACACACACACAGTCACACACACACAGTCACACACACAGAGTCACATACACACTCACACTCACATACACACAGACACACACACACACACAGTGTCACACACACACAGTCACACACACACAGTCACACACAGTCACACACAGACACACACACAGTCGCACACACACACACAGTCAAAGACAAAGAGACACACACACATCACATACACACACAGTCACACATACACACGGACACACTACAGACACACAGACATACACAGAGACACACACGCACAGACACACACACACACAGACACACGGACAGACACACACTACACACACAGACAGACACACACACTACACACACACGAACACACACTTCCCGTCACTCTACAGCTACTACTGTCGCCACACTATCACCACCAACACCATCACCACCATCACCAACACCATCACCACCATCACCACCACCATCACCACCACCATCACTACCACCACCATCACTACCACCACCACCATCATCACCATCATCACCACCATCACCACCACCATCACCACCACCACCATCACCACCACCATCACCACCACCAACAACACCATCACCACCACCAACACCACCACCACCATCATCACCACCACCATCACCACCACCATCACCACCAACAACACCATCACCACCACCATCACACTCAGCAACACTCACTCAGGGGTGAGTGTGGGTGGTGAGCGTGTGGGTGGTGAGCGTGAGTGTGGTGAGTGTGAGTGGTGAGTGTGTGGGTGGTGAGCGTGTGCGTGGTGAGCGTGTGGGTGGTGAGCGTGTGAGTGGTGAGTGTGTGGGTGGTGAGCATGAGGGTGGTGAGTGTGGGTGGTGAGTGGGTGGTGAGCGTGAGGGTGGTGAGCGTGTGGGTGGTGAGCATGTGGGTGGTGAGCGTGAGGGTGATGAGCGTGAGGGTGGTGAGTGTGTGGGTGGTGAGCGTGAGGATGGTGAGTGAGTGGTGAGCGTCAGAGCGTGTGGGTGGTGAGTGTGTGGATGGTGAGTGTGGGTGGTGAGTGTGAGTGGTGAGCGTGAGGATGGTGAGCGTGGGTGGTGCGCGTGAGGATGGTGAGTGAGTGGTGAGTGTGGGTGGTGAGTGAGTGGTGAGTGTGGGTGGTGAGTGAGTGGTGAGTGTGGGTGGTGAGTGAGTGGTGAGTGAGTGTGGTGAGCGTCAGAGTTTGAGTGTGGTGCGTGTGAGTGGTGAGTGAGTGGTGAGTGAGTGGTGAGTGAGTGGTGAGTGTCAGAGTTTGAGTGTGGTGCGTGTGAGTGGTGAGTGAGTGAGTGAGTGGTGAGTGAGTGGTGAGTGAGTGAGTGGTGAGTGAGTGGTGAGTGTGGGTGGTGAGTGGTGAGTGAGTGGTGAGCGTCAGAGTTTGAGTGTGGTGCGTGTGAGTGGTGAGTGAGTGAGTGAGTGGTGAGTGAGTGGTGAGTGAGTGAGTGAGTGGTGAGTGAGTGGTGAGTGAGTGAGTGGTGAGTGAGTGGTGAGTGAGTGTGGTGAGTGAGTGGTGAGTGAGTGGTGAGCATCAGAGTTTGAGTGTGGTGAGTGAGTGGTGAGTGAGTGGTGAGCGTCAGATTTTGAGTGTGGTGAGAGTGGTGAGTGAGTGGTGAGTGAGTGGTGAGTGGGTGAGTGAGTGGTGAGTGAGTGGTGAGCGTCAGAGTTTGAGTGTGGTGAGTGTGAGTGGTGAGTGAGTGGTGAGCGTCAGAGTTTGAGTGTGGTGCGTGTGAGTGGTGAATGAGTGGTGAGTGGGTGGTGAGCGTCAGAGTTTGAGTGTGGTGAGTGTGGGTGGTGAGTGAGTGGTGAGTGAGTGGTGAGTGAGTGGTGAGTGGTGAGTGGGTGGTGAGTGAGTGGTGAGTGAGTGGTGAGTGAGTGGTGAGTGGTGAGTGAGTGGTGAGTGGTGAGTGAGTGGTGAGTGAGTGGTGAGTGAGTGGTGAGCGTCAGAGTTTGAGTGTGGTGAGTGTGAGTGGTGAGTGAGTGAGTGGGTGGTGAGTGTGAGTGGTGAGTGAGTGAGTGGGTGAGCGAGTGGTGGTGAGTGAGTGGTGAGTGAGTGGTGAGTGAGTGGTGAGTGAGTGTGGTGAGTGAGTGGTGAGCGTCAGAGTTTGAGTGGTGAGTGAGTGGTGAGTGAGTGGTGAGTGAGTGGTGAGTGAGTGAGTGGTGAGTGAGTGGTGAGTGAGTGGTGAGTGGTGAGTGAGTGAGTGGTGAGTGAGTGGTGAGTGGTGAGTGAGTGGTGAGTGAGTGGTGAGCGTCAGAGTTTGAGTGTGGTGTGTGAGTGGTGAGTGAGTGGTGAGTGTGAGTGGTGAGTGAGTGGTGAGTGAGTGGTGAGTGGTGAGCGTCAGAGTTTGAGTGTGGTGAGTGAGTGGTGAGTGAGTGGTGAGTGTGAGTGGTGAGTGAGTGGTGAGTGAGTGGTGAGCGTCAGAGTTTGAGTGTGGTGTGTGAGTGGTGAGTGAGTGGTGAGTGTGAGTGGTGAGTGAGTGGTGAGTGAGTGGTGAGTGGTGAGCGTCAGAGTTTGAGTGTGGTGAGTGAGTGGTGAGTGAGTGGTGAGTGTGAGTGGTGAGTGAGTGGTGAGTGAGTGGTGAGTGGTGAGCGTCAGAGTTTGAGTGTGGTGAGTGAGTGGTGAGTGAGTGGTGAGTGAGTGGGTGAGCGTCAGAGTTTGAGTGTGGTGAGTGTGGTGAGTGAGTGGTGAGTGAGTGGTGAGTGTGAGTGGTGAGTGAGTGTGGTGAGTGAGTGTGGTGAGTGAGTGGTGAGCGTCAGAGTTTGAGTGTGGTGAGTGAGTGGTGAGTGTGAGTGGTGAGTGAGTGAGTGGTGAGTGAGTGGTGAGTGAGTGGTGAGTGAGTGGTGAGTGAGTGGTGAGCGTCAGAGTTTGAGTGTGGTGAGTGTGAGTGGTGAGTGAGTGGTGAGTGAGTGGTGAGCGTCAGAGTTTGAGTGTGGTGAGTGTGAGTGGTGAGTGAGTGGTGAGTGAGTGGTGAGCGTCAGAGTTTGAGTGTGGTGAGTGAGTGGTGAGTGTGAGTGGTGAGTGAGTGAGTGGTGAGTGAGTGGTGAGTGAGTGGTGAGTGAGTGGTGAGTGAGTGGTGAGCGTCAGAGTTTGAGTGTGGTGAGTGTGAGTGGTGAGTGAGTGGTGAGTGAGTGGTGAGCGTCAGAGTTTGAGTGTGGTGAGTGTGAGTGGTGAGTGAGTGTGGTGAGTGAGTGGTGAGCGTCAGAGTTTGAGTGTGGTGAGTGAGTGGTGAGTGTGAGTGGTGAGTGAGTGAGTGGTGAGTGAGTGGTGAGTGAGTGGTGAGTGGTGAGTGAGTGGTGAGCGTCAGAGTTTGAGTGTGGTGAGTGTGAGTGGTGAGTGAGTGGTGAGTGAGTGGTGAGCGTCAGAGTTTGAGTGTGGTGAGTGTGAGTGGTGAGTGAGTGGTGAGTGAGTGGTGAGCGTCAGAGTTTGAGTGTGGTGAGTGTGAGTGGTGAGTGAGTGGTGAGTGAGTGGTGAGCGTCAGAGTTTGAGTGTGGTGAGTGTGAGTGGTGAGTGAGTGGTGAGTGAGTGGTGAGCGTCAGAGTTTGAGTGTGGTGAGTGTGAGTGGTGAGTGAGTGTGGTGAGTGAGTGGTGAGCGTCAGAGTTTGAGTGTGGTGAGTGAGTGGTGAGTGTGAGTGGTGAGTGAGTGAGTGGTGAGTGAGTGGTGAGTGAGTGGTGAGTGAGTGGTGAGTGAGTGGTGAGCGTCAGAGTTTGAGTGTGGTGAGTGTGAGTGGTGAGTGAGTGGTGAGTGAGTGGTGAGCGTCAGAGTTTGAGTGTGGTGAGTGAGTGGTGAGTGTGAGTGGTGAGTGAGTGAGTGGTGAGTGAGTGGTGAGTGAGTGGTGAGTGGTGAGTGAGTGGTGAGCGTCAGAGTTTGAGTGTGGTGAGTGAGTGGTGAGTGTGAGTGGTGAGTGAGTGAGTGGTGAGTGAGTGGTGAGTGAGTGGTGAGTGAGTGGTGAGTGAGTGGTGAGCGTCAGAGTTTGAGTGTGGTGAGTGAGTGGTGAGTGTGAGTGGTGAGTGAGTGAGTGGTGAGTGAGTGGTGAGTGAGTGGTGAGTGGTGAGTGAGTGGTGAGCGTCAGAGTTTGAGTGTGGTGAGTGAGTGGTGAGTGTGAGTGGTGAGTGAGTGAGTGGTGAGTGAGTGGTGAGTGAGTGGTGAGTGGTGAGTGGGTGGTGAGTGAGTGGTGAGTGGTGAGTGAGTGGTGAGCGTCAGAGTTTGAGTGTGGTGAGTGAGTGGTGAGTGAGTGGTGAGTGAGTGGTGAGTGGTGAGTGAGTGGTGAGTGGTGAGCGTCAGAGTTTGAGTGTGGTGAGTGAGTGGTGAGTGTGAGTGGTGAGTGAGTGAGTGGTGAGTGAGTGGTGAGTGAGTGGTGAGTGGTGAGTGAGTGGTGAGTGAGTGGTGAGTGGTGAGTGAGTGGTGAGCGTCAGAGTTTGAGTGTGGTGAGTGAGTGGTGAGTGAGTGGTGAGTGAGTGGTGAGTGGTGAGTGAGTGGTGAGTGGTGAGCGTCAGAGTTTGAGTGTGGTGAGTGAGTGGTGAGTGTGAGTGGTGAGTGAGTGAGTGGTGAGTGAGTGGTGAGTGAGTGGTGAGTGGTGAGTGAGTGGTGAGTGAGTGGTGAGTGGTGAGTGAGTGGTGAGCGTCAGAGTTTGAGTGAGTGGTGAGTGAGTGGTGAGTGAGTGGTGAGTGAGTGAGTGGTAAGTGAGTGGTGAGTGAGTGGTGAGCGTCAGAGTTTGAGTGAGTGGTGAGTGAGTGGTGAGTGAGTGGTGAGTGAGTGAGTGGTAAGTGAGTGGTGAGTGAGTGGTGAGTGTGAGTGAGTGTGGTGAGTGAGTGGTGAGTGAGTGGTGAGTGTGAGTGAGTGGTGAGTGAGTGGTGAGTGGTGAGCGTCAGAGTTTGAGTGTGGTGAGTGAGTGGTGAGTGAGTGGTGAGTGAGTGAGTGGTAAGTGAGTGGTGAGTGAGTGGTGAGCGTCAGAGTTTGAGTGAGTGGTGAGTGAGTGGTGAGTGAGTGGTGAGTGAGTGAGTGGTAAGTGAGTGGTGAGTGAGTGGTGAGTGTGAGTGAGTGTGGTGAGTGAGTGGTGAGTGAGTGGTGAGTGTGAGTGGTGAGTGAGTGAGTGGTGAGTGAGTGAGTGGTGAGTGAGTGAGTGGTGAGTGAGTGGTGAGTGAGTGGTGAGTGAGTGAGTGGTGAGTGAGTGGTGAGTGAGTGAGTGGTGAGTGTGAGTGGTGAGCGTCAGAGTTTGAGTGTGGTGAGTGAGTGGTGAGTGAGTGGTGAGTGGTGAGCGTCAGAGTTTGAGTGTGGTGAGTGTGGACTCGAGGCGACGTTTGAGAGCTTCCTCGATCTCCTGCAGCGAGCGCTGGTAGCTTCTCTGCACTTTCTCCCACACCGCACGCTCACCAGCCTGCTCACCAGCCTGCTCACCAGCCTGCTCACCAGCCTGCTCACCACCAACGGGGCCATGGGGGGGGGGGGGGGGGAGGGGGGGGGTGAATAAGAGGAGCTGCTCTCCCATTGGACGATCATCGGCCCTCCCCCTGGCCCTGCTTGGCCCCAAGCGCCCACCCACCCACCCACCCACTCGCCCACCCAGCCACTCGCCCACCCACCCACTCGCCCACCCACACACCCACCCACCCACTCACCCACTCACTCACCCACCCACTCACTCACTCACTCACCCACCCACTCACCCACTCACCCACCCACCCACTCACCCATCCACCCACTCACCCACCCACCCACCCACCCACTCACCCACCCACCCACCCACTCACCCACCCACCCACTCACCCACCCACCCACCCACCCACCCACCCACCCACTCACCCACCCACCCACCCACTCACCCACCCACCCACCCACTCACCCACCCACTCACCCACCCACTCACCCACCCACCCACTCACCCACCCACCCACTCACCCACCCACTCACCCACCCACCCACCCACTCACCCACTCACCCACCCACCACTCACCCACTCACCCACCACTCACCCACCCACCCACTCACCCACCCACCCACCCACCCACCCACTCACCCACCCACCCACCCACTCACCCACCCACCCACCCACTCCCACCCACCCACCCACCCACTCACCCACCCACCCACCCACCCACTCACCCACCCACCCACCCACCCACTCACCCACCCACCCACCCACTCACCCACCCACCCACCCACTCACCCACCCACCCACCCACTCACCCACCCACCCACCCACCCACTCACCCACTCACCCACCCACTCACCCACCCACTCACCCACCCACTCACCCACCCACTCACTCACCCACCCACCCACTCACCCACCCACCCACTCACCCACCCACCCACTCACCCACCCACCCACTCACCCACCCACCCACTCACCCACCCACCCACCCACCCACCCACTCACCCACCCACCCACTCACTCACCCACCCACCCACCCACTCACCCACCCACCCACCCACTCACCCACCCACTCACCCACCCACCCACTCACCCACCCACCCACCCACTCACCCACCCACTCACCCACCCACTCACCCACCCACTCACCCACTCACCCACCCACTCACCCACCCACCCACCCACTCACCCACCCACTGACCCACCCACCCACCCACTAACCCACTCACCCACCCACCCACTCACCCACCCACCCACCCACTCACCCACCCACCCACCCACTCACCCACCCACCCACTCACCCACCCACTCACCCACCCCATTCACCCACCCACCACTCACCCACCACTCACCCACCACTCACCCACCACTCACCCACCCACCCACCCACTCACCCACCCACACACCCACTCACCCACCCACCCACTCACTCACCCACCCACTCACTCACCCACCCACCCACCCACTCACCCACCCACCCACCCACTCACCCACCCACCCACCCACTCACCCACCCACCCACCCACTCACCCACCCACTCACCCACCCACCCACTCACTCACCCACCCACTCACCCACCCACCCACCCACCCACTCACTCACCCACCCACCCACCCACTCACCCACCCACTCACCCACCACTCACCCACTCACTCACCCACTCACCCACCCACTCACCCACCCACTCACCCACCCACCCACTCACCCACTCACTCACCCACCCACCCACTCACCCACCCACCCACTCACCCACCCACCCACTCACCCACCCACCCACCCACCCACCCACTCACTCACCCACCCACTCACCCACCCACTCACCCACCCACTCACCCACTCACCCACCCACCCACTCACCCACCCACTCACCCACCCACCCACCCACCCACCCACTCACCCACCCACCCACCCACTCACCCACCCACCCACTCACCCACCCACCCACCCACTCACCCACCCACCCACTCACCCACCCACCCACCCACTCACCCACCCACCCACTCACCCACCCACCCACCCACCCACTCACCCACCCACCCACTCACCCACCCACCCACCCACCCACCCACCCACTCACCCACCCACCCACCCACTCACCCACCCACCCACCCACTCACCCACCCACTCACCCACTCACCCACCCACCTACCCACTCACCCACCCACCCACCCACTCACCCACGCACCCACTCACCCACCCACCCACCCACTCACCCACTCACCCACCCACCCACTCACCCCCCCACCCACTCACCCACCCACCCACCCACCCACCCACCCACTCACCCACCCACCCCCCCACTCACCCACCCACCCACCCACTCACCCACCCACCCACCCACCCACTCACCCACCCACCCACCCACTCACCCACCCACCCACTCACCCACCCACCACCCACCCACCCACTCACCCACCACCCACCCACCCACTCACCCACCACTCACCCACCCACCCACTCACCCACCACTCACCCACCCACACACTCACCCACCCACCCACTCACCCACCCACCCACTCACCCACCCACCCACCCACTCACCCACCCACCCACTCACCCACCACCCACCCACCACTCACCCACTCACCCACCACTCACCCACCCACCCACTCACCCACCCCCCCACTCACCCACCCACCCACTCACCCACCCACACACACACCCACCCACCCACTCACCCACCCACCCACTCACCCACCCACCCACCCACTCACCCACCCACCCACTCACCCACCCACCCACCCACTCACTCACCCACCCCCCACTCACCCACCCACCCACTCACCCACCCACCCACCCACTAACCCACCCACCCACTCAGCACCCACCTGTGAGTGGTGAGTGATGAGGCTGTGGTAGGGCAGTGTTGCCACGTGCTGAGCTTTGCTCTCCACGTCGCTCACCGCGTCGGTGAGCGTCTCACGGAGCGCTGCCGTGAACACGGCGAAGCTCTCCAGCGTGGGGGGCTGGTGAGCGGGGGGGGGGCACACAGGTACAGGTATAGGGCACCCAGGTAGCCTCTAGCAGGGCTGTAGGGGCAAGTGCTGTTAGTAGCGAGTAGCAGCACCTACACACACACAGACAAAGATCCCCCAGGTAGCCTCTAGCAGGGCTGTAGGGGCAAGTGCTGTTAGTAGCGAGTAGCAGCACCTACACACACACACAGAGAGGGGGTGGGTGGCTACCAGCACCACGCCCGGCCGCCTTTGTCTCTCCCCCAGTGCTGGCGATGTTCACTACACACCACAGCTACACCAGACACTCATTTGAGGCTAGGGGAGGCCCGGGACCAGTTCAGATAATCGTCACCGGTGGTGTTGGCCGTGAGCGGGAATCGAACCCGGGTCGCCAGGTTCATAGCGCAGCGTAGCGCTAACCGCTACACACACAGTGAGACACACACAGTGACACACACACAGTAACACACACACACACACAGTAACACACACACACACAGTGACACACACACAGTGACACACACACACAGTGACACACACACACTGTGACACACACACACACTGTGACACACACACACACAGTGACACACACAGTGACACACACAGTGACACACACACACAGTGACACACACACACAGTGACACACACACACAGTGACACACACACACACAGTGACCACACACACACAGTGACACCACACAGTGACACACACACAGTGACACACACTCACACAGTGACACACACACACACTGTGACACACACACACAGTGACACACACAGTGACACACACACAGTGACACACACACAGTGACACACACAGTGACACACACACACAGTGACACACACACAGTGACACACACAGTGGCACACACAGTGACACACACACACTGACACACACAGTGACACACACACACACTGACACACTCACATACACTGACACACACAGTGACACACACAGTGACACACACACAGTGACACACACACACAGTGACACACACACACAGTGACACACACAGTGGCACACACAGTGACACACACACACTGACACACACTCACACAGTGACACACACAGTGACACACACACACAGTGACACACACAGTGACACACAGTGACACACACAGTGACACACACACAAGTGACACACACACACAGTGACACACAGTGACACACACAGTGACACACACACAGTGACACACACAGTGACACACACACACAGTGACACACACAGTGACACACACACATCGACACACACACACAGTGACACACACTCAGTGACACACACACACACAGTGACACACACAGTGACACACACACACAGTGACACACACACTCACAGTGACACACACACAGTGACACACACAGTGACACACACACACAGTGACACTCACACAGTGACACACACACAGTGACACACACACACTGACACACACACACAGTG
Organism: Petromyzon marinus; assembly: GCF_010993605.1. Classification (NCBI taxonomy): domain Eukaryota; kingdom Metazoa; phylum Chordata; class Hyperoartia; order Petromyzontiformes; family Petromyzontidae; genus Petromyzon; species Petromyzon marinus. The sequence continues at coordinate 243,412 of NW_022638246.1, forward strand.
ACACACACAGTGACACACACACACACAGTGACACACACAGTGACACACACACACCGACACACACACACACAGTGACACACACACAGTGACACACACACAGTCACACACAAAGTTCCCCCATATAGCCTTAACAGACTGTAGGGGCAAGTGCTGTTAGCGAGCACCTATGAAGGCCGGAACGGTACACGAGGGGGTGGGTGGCCAGCACCACGCCCGACCGCCTTTGTCTCCCTAGTGGCAATGTTTACACACCGCACCAGGTACTCATTTGAGGCTGAGTCGACCTAGGGGAGGCCCGGGACCGGTTCAGATAATCGTCACTGGTGGTGTTGGCCGTGAGCGGGAATCGAACCCGGGTCGCCAGGTTCATAGCGCAGCGTAGCGCTAACCGCTACACTATCACTCCCCACACAGTGACACACAAAGACAAAGACACACACACACTGACACACACACAGTGACACACACTCAGTGACACTCACACAGTGACACACACACAGTGACACACACACACACAGTGACACACACACACACAGTGACACACACACACAGTGACACACACACAGTGACACACACACAGTGACACACACACAGTGACACACACACACACAGTGACACACACACACACAGTGACACACACACACTGACACACTGACACACACACACTGACTCACACAGTGACACTGACACACACACACACACTGACACACTCACACAGTGACACGTGTTCACACACACACTGACACACTGACTCACTGACTCACGTGTTCACTCACTGACACTGACTCACTGTCACGTGTTCACTCACTGACACACACACTCACTGTCACGTGTTCACTCACCGTCCCCGTCCCTGCCCCTCCACCCCCCTTCTTCCTGCGCCGCTTCTGCAGCTGGGACCTGGTGGGGCGTAGGGCACGGCAAGCCACACCAGCCACGAAGCTCACCACAGCAGCAGTCTGGGGAGACACGGACAGGGGAGAGAGACACGGGGAGAGAGACACGGGGAGCTGGTGGGGCGTAGGGCACGGCAAGCCACACCAGCCACGAAGCTCACCACAGCAGCAGTCTGGGGAGACACGGACAGGGGAGAGAGACACGGGGAGAGAGACACGGGGAGCTGGTGGGGCGTAGGGCACGGCAAGCCACACCAGCCACGAAGCTCACCAAGCAGCAGTCTGGGGAGACACGGACAGGGGAGAGAGACACGGGGAGAGAGACACGGGGAGAGAGACACGGGGAGAGAGACACGGGGAGAGAGACACGGGGAGAGAGACACGGGGAGCTGGTGGGGCGTAGGGCACGGCAAGCCACACCAGCCACGAAGCTCACCACAGCAGCAGTCTGGGGAGACACGGACAGGGGAGAGAGACACGGGGAGAGAGACACGGGGAGAGAGACACGGGGAGAGAGACACGGGGAGAGAGACACGGGGAGAGAGACACGGGGAGCTGGTGGGGCGTAGGGCACGGCAAGCCACACCAGCCACGAAGCTCACCACAGCAGCAGTCTGGGGAGACACGGACAGGGGAGAGAGACACGGGGAGAGACACACGGGGGGGGAGAGACACGGGGAGAGACACGGGGAGACACGGGGAGAGACACGGGGGGAGACACGGGGAGAGACACGGGGAGACACGGGGAGAGACACGGGGGGAGACACGGGGAGAGAGACACGGGGGGAGAGACACGGGGAGACACGGGGGGGAGACACGGGGGGGGGAGAGACACGGGGAGAGACACGGGGAGACAAGGGGGAGAGACACTGGGAGACACGGGGAGAGAGACACGGGGGGAGAGACAGGGGGGGGAGACACGGGGGGGAGACACGGGGGGGAGACACGGGGGGGGGAGACACACGGGGGGAGACACGGGGGGGAGACACGGGGGGGGGGAGAGACACGGGGAGACAAGGGGGAGAGACACTGGGAGACACGGGGGGGAGACACGGGGGGAGACACGGGGGGGGAGAGACACGGGGAGAGACACGGGGAGACAAGGGGGAGAGACACTGGGAGACACGGGGGGGAGACACGGGGGGAGACACGGGGAGACACGGGGGGAGACACGGGGGGGGAGAGACACGGGGAGAGACACGGGGAGACAAGGGGGAGAGACACTGGGAGACACGGGGGGGAGACACGGGGGGAGACACGGGAAGACACGGGGAGACACGGGGAGGAGACACGGGGAGAGAGACACGGGGAGACACGGGGGGACACGGGGAGAGAGACACGGGGAGACACGGGGGGACACGGGGAGAGAGACACGGAGGGGAGAGACACGGGGGGGGAGATGTTGTTGTTGATGATGTTGTTGACGATGTTGTTGTTAATGGTGTTGATGTTGTTGTTGATGTTGCTGTTGATGTTGTTGATGATGATGTTGATGTTGTTGTTGATGTTGTTATTGATGTTGTTGATGTTGTTGTTGATGTTGTTGATGTTGTTGTTGATGTTGTTGATGTTGCTGTTGATGTTGTTATTGATGTTGTTGATGTTGTTATTGATGTTGTTGATGTTGCTGTTGATGTTGTTATTGATGTTGTTGGTGTTGTTGTTGATTCACCTCCATGAAGAGTACCAGGTGCTCCAGCAGCTGAGGGGCGACGCTCAGCCCCAGTGAGGGGGAGGAAGAGAGCACAGAGCCCCTGCACCGTGCCAGCACCTCTACACATCAACAACAACATCAACATCATCAACAACAACAATAATAACAACAACATCAACATCAACAATAATAATAACAATAATAACATCAACAACAACATCATCACCAACAACAACATCAACAATAACAACAACAACAACAACATCAACAATAACAACATCAACAACAATAACAACAACATCAACATCATCAACAACTTCAACATCATCAACAACAACAACAACTTCAACATCATCAACAACATCAACAACATCAACAACAACATCAACAATAACAACAACAACAATAACAACATCAACAACATCATTATGAGACCTCCTTTGCCAGAAACAAGATATAGGAATAGGTTTTACCCGTTTAACTGGCACACAAACTGACACCTTTATTCAAGGCATCATGTTTGCAATAACCACAACACAAGAAGTCAAAATGCACACAAAAAAGACAACTCTGATAATAATATTGGCACTGTCCTTGAATTTGATTGGTCCACACCCGAGACAGCTTTTCTTAGAGCCTAGTCTCCATTGGTGTTGGACCAGAAGACGCCAAAAGGCGTACAACTCAAAGACAGCGCACCATCAGAGTATTGAGGGCTCGGGGTGAGCATTTACATTATGAGACCTCCTTTGCCAGTAACAAGATATAGTAATAGGTTTTTACCCTTTTAACTGGCACACAAACTGACACCTTTATTCAAGGCATCATGTTTGCAATAACCACAACACAAGAAGTCAAAATGCACACAAAAAAGACAACTCTGATAATAATATGCACTGTCCTTGAATTTGATTGGTCCACACCCGAGACAGCTTTTCTTAGAGCCCTTTAGTCTCCATTGGTGTTGGACCAGAAGACGCCAAAAGGCGTACAACTCAAAGACAGCGCACCATCAGAGTATTGAGGGCTCGGGGTGAGCATTTACATTATGAGACCTCCTTTGCCAGAAACAAGCTATAGGAATAGGTTTTACCCTTTTAACTCGTGTGTGGACCAATCAAATTCAAGGACAGTGCATATTATTATCAGAGTTGTCTTTTTTGTTTGCATTTTGACTGCTTGTGTTGTGGTCATTGCAAACACGATGCCTTGAATAAAGGTGTCAGTTTTTGTGCCAGTTAAAAGGGTAAAACCTATTCCTATATCAACAACATCATCAACAAAAAACATCAACAACATCAACAACATCACCGTCATCATCTGCTGCTGATGCTGCTGTTGCTGATGATGCTGCTGATGATGCTGCTGCTGATGATGATGATGCTGATGATGATGCTGGTGATGATGTTGCTGCTGATGATGATGGTGATGATGTTGCTGCTGATGATGATGCTGATGATGATGCTGCTGCTGCTGATGATGCTGCTGATGATGCTGCTGCTGATGATGATGCAGATGATGATGCTGCTGCTGATGATACTGCTGATGATGCTGATATAGCTGATGATGATGCTGCTGATGATGATGCTGCTGATGATGTTGCTGATGATAATGATGCTAATGATGATGATGCTACTGATGATGATGCTACTGATGATGATGATGATTGCTGCTGCTGATGATGCTGATGATGATGCTGATGATGCTGCTGCTGATGATGTTGCTGATGACAATGATGCTAATGATGATGATGATGCTGCTGATGATGCTGATGATGCTGATGATGATGCTGATGATGCTGATGATGCTGATGATGTTGCTGATGATGTTGCTGGTACCTCTGAGTAGCGGAACCACCAAGGCGAACTTGTCACAGACTGCCTCCTGGAGCTCAGCAGAAGGGTCTACACAGACACACACACACAGTCACACACACACACATACAGTCACACACACAGTCACACACACAGTCATATACACACACCACACACATACAGTCACATACACACACAGTCACATACATACACATACAGTCATATACACAGTGACACACACACACACACCACACACACACATACAGTCATATACACACAGTCATATACATACACATACAGTCATATACACAGTGACACACACACACACCACACACACACATACAGTCATATACACACAGTCATATACATACACATACAGTCATATACACAGTGACACACACACACACACCACACACACACATACAGTCATATACACACAGTCATATACATACACATACAGTCATATACACAGTGACACACACACACATACAGTCATATACACACACAGTCACACACACATACATACAGTCATATACACACACAGTCACATACATACACATACACACACATACAGTCACACACACACACATACAGTCATATACACACAGTCATATACACACATACAGTCACGCACAGTGACACACATACACAGTCACATACAGTCATATACACAGTGACACACACACACACATACAGTCATATACACACACAGTCACACACACATACATACAGTCATATACACACACACAGTCACATACATACACATACACACACATACAGTCACACACACACATACAGTCATATACACACAGTCATATACACACATACAGTCACGCACAGTGACACACATACACAGTCACATACAGTCATATACACACAGTCATATACACACATACAGTCATATACACAGTGACACACACACACACCACACACATACATACAGTCATATACACACACAGTCACACACACATACACATAGTCACATACGCACACACCACACAGTGACACATACACACACATACAGTCACATACACACATACATACACACACATACATACACACACACAGTGACACACACATACATATACATAGTCACATACACAGTGACACACATACAGTCACACACACACACATACAGTCACATACACATACAGTCACACACACACATACAGTCATATACACACATAAAACATATACATACACACACATACATACACACACAGTGACACACACATACATATACATAGTCACATACACAGTGACACACATACAGTCACACACACACATACAGTCACATACATACACACATACAGTCACATACACATACATACACACAGTCACATACATACACACACAGTGACACACACATACATATACATAGTCACATACACAGTGACACACAAACAAAGACCAAACAAAGATCCCCCATATAGCCTTAACAGACTGTAGGGGCAAGTGCTGTTAGTGAGCACCTATGAAGGCCGGAACGGTACACGAGGGGGTGGGTGGCCAGCACCACACCCGACCGCCTTTGTCTCCCTAGTGGCGATGTTTACACACCGCACCAGGTACTAATTTGAGGCTGAGTCGACCTAGGGGAGGCCCGGGACCGGTTCAGATAATCGTCACTGGTGTTGGCCATGAGCGGGAATCGAACCCGGGTCGCCAGGTTCATAGCGCAGCGTAGCGCTAACAGCTGCACCACCGCTCCCCACAACAGGGAGACACACACAGTGACACACACACACACACACAGTGACACACACACAGTGACACACACAGACACACACACACAGTGACACACACACATAGTCAAACCCAGAGCACGCACACTCTCCCGTAGACCACTCACACTACACACACACAGTTACACACAGTTACACACACACACACAGACACACACAGTGACACACACACACCACACACACACTCACACACACACACTCACACACCACACACCCAGACCACACAGACACACACACCACACAGACACATACACACACAGACAAACACATAGACACACACAGGCTGACACACAAAGACAAAGATAACAAAGATCCCCCATATAGCCTGTAACAGACTGTAGGGACAAATGCTGTTAGCGAGCACCTATGAAGGCCTGCGAGCACCTATGAAGGCCTGACACACACACACAGTCACACACACAGGCTGACACACACACACAGTCACACAGACTGACACACAGTCACACACAGACAGTCACACACAGCATAGTGCTAACCACAGCACCACCACTCCCCGTCACACTCACGGAGCAGGTGAGCAAGTGGGTGAGAGTGGGCAGGTGGGTGAGTAGGTGAGTGAGTGGGTGAGTAGGTGAGTGAGTGGGTGAGTAGGTGAGTGAGTGAGTGGGTGGGTGAGCGAGTGAGTGAGGGAGTGAGCGAGCGAGTGAGTGAGCGGGTGAGCGAGTGAGTGAGTGGGTGAGCGAGTGGGTGAGTGGGTGAGTGAGCGGGTGAGCGAGTGGGTGAGCGAGTGAGTGAGCGGGTGAGCGAGCGAGTGAGTGAGCGGGTGAGCGAGTGAGTGAGTGGGTGAGCGAGCGGGTGAGCGAGTGGGTGAGCGAGTGAGTGAGCGGGTGAGCGAGCGGGTGAGTGGGTGAGCGAGCGGGTGAGCGGGTGAGCGAGTGGGTGAGCGGGTGAGTGAGTGGGTGAGCGGGTGGGTGAGTGGGTGAGCGAGTGGGTGAGTGGGTGAGTGAGTGGGCGAGCGAGTGGGTGAGTGGGTGGGTGAGTGGGTGGGTGAGTGGGTGGGTGAGTGGGTGAGTGAGTGGGGTGAGTGGGTGGGGTGAGTGGGGTGAGTGGGTGGGGTGAGTGAGTGGGGTGAGTGAGTGAGTGAGTGGGGTGAGTGAGTGGGGTGAGTGAGTGGGGTGAGTGGGTGAGTGAGTGGGGTGAGTGAGTGGGGTGAGTGAGTGGGGTGAGTGAGTGGGGTGAGTGAGTGGGGTGAGTGAGTGGGTGAGTGGGTGAGTGAGTGGGTGAGTGAGTGGGTGAGTGGGTGAGTGAGTGGGTGAGTGAGTGGGTGAGTGGGTGAGTGGGTGAGCGAGTGGGTGGGTGAGTGGGTGAGTGAGTGGGTGAGTGAGTGGGTGAGTGGGTGAGTGAGTGAGCGAGTGGGTGAGTGAGTGGGTGAGTGAGTGGGTGAGCGAGTGGGTGAGTGAGTGGGTGAGCGAGTGGGTGAGTGAGTGGGTGAGCGAGTGGGTGAGTGAGTGGGTGAGCGAGTGGGTGAGTGAGTGGGTGAGCGAGTGGGTGAGTGAGTGGGTGAGTGAGTGGGTGAGCGAGTGGGTGAGCGAGTGGGTGAGTGAGTGGGTGAGCGAGTGGGTGAGTGAGTGGGTGAGCGAGTGGGTGAGTGAGTGGGTGAGTGAGTGGGTGAGTGAGTGGGTGAGTGAGTGGGTGAGTGAGTGGGTGAGTGAGTGAGTGAGTGTGTGAGTGAGTGTGTGAGTGAGTGAGTGGGTGAGTGAGTGGGTGAGCGAGTGGGTGAGTGAGTGGGTGAGCGAGTGGGTGAGTGAGTGGGTGAGTGAGTGGGTGAGTGAGTGGGTGAGTGAGTGAGTGTGTGAGTGAGTGTGTGAGTGAGTGAGTGGGTGAGTGAGTGGGTGAGCGAGTGGGTGAGTGAGTGGGTGAGCGAGTGGGTGAGTGAGTGGGTGAGTGAGTGGGTGAGTGAGTGGGTGAGTGAGTGGGTGAGTGGGTGAGTGAGTGGGTGAGTGAGTGGGTGAGTGAGTGGGTGAGTGAGTGGGTGAGTGAGTGAGTGAGTGGGTGAGTGAGTGGGTGAGTGAGTGGGTGAGTGAGTGACTGAGTGAGTGACTGAGTGAGTGGGTGAGTGAGTGGGTGAGCGAGTGGGTGAGTGAGTGGGTGAGCGAGTGGGTGAGTGAGTGGGTGAGTGAGTGGGTGAGTGAGTGGGTGAGTGAGTGGGTGAGTGAGTGTGTGAGTGAGTGTGTGAGTGAGTGAGTGGGTGAGTGAGTGGGTGAGCGAGTGGGTGAGTGAGTGGGTGAGCGAGTGGGTGAGTGAGTGGGTGAGTGAGTGGGTGAGTGAGTGGGTGAGTGAGTGAGTGAGTGGGTGAGTGAGTGGGTGAGTGAGTGGGTGAGTGAGTGGGTGAGTGAGTGGGTGAGTGAGTGTGTGAGTGAGTGTGTGAGTGAGTGAGTGGGTGAGTGAGTGGGTGAGTGAGTGGGTGAGTGAGTGGGTGAGTGAGTGGGTGAGTGTGTGAGTGAGTGGGTGAGCGAGTGGGTGAGTGAGTGGGTGAGTGAGTGAGTGAGTGGGTGGGTAAGCGAGTGAGTGAGTGAGTGGGTGAGTGAGTGGGTGAGTGAGTGGGTGAGTGAGTGGGTGAGTGAGTGAGTGGGTGAGTGAGTGGGTGAGTGAGTGGGTGAGTGAGTGTGTGAGTGAGTGAGTGGGTGAGTGAGTGGGTGAGTGAGTGGGTGAGTGAGTGGGTGAGTGAGTGGGTGAGTGAGTGAGTGGGTGAGTGAGTGGGTGAGTGAGTGGGTGAGTGAGTGTGTGAGTGAGTGTGTGAGTGAGTGAGTGGGTGAGTGAGTGGGTGAGTGAGTGGGTGAGCGAGTGAGTGGGTGAGTGAGTGGGTGAGTGAGTGGGTGAGTGAGTGAGTGTGTGAGTGAGTGAGTGGGTGAGTGAGTGGGTGAGCGAGTGAGTGAGTGAGTGGGTGAGTGAGTGGGTGAGTGAGTGGGTGAGTGAGTGGGTGAGTGAGTGGGTGAGTGAGCGGGTGAGCGAGTGAGAGAGATGGGTGAGCGAGTGAGTGAGCGAGTGAGTGGGTGAGTGAGCGGGTGGGTGAGCGAGTGGGTGAGCGAGTGGGTGAGCGAGTGGGTGAGTGAGTGGGTGGGTGGGTGAGTGGGTGAGTGAGTGAGTGAGTGGGTGAGTGAGTGGGTGAGCGAGTGGGTGAGTGAGTGGGTGAGCGAGTGGGTGAGTGAGTGGGTGAGCGAGTGGGTGAGTGAGTGGGTGAGTGAGTGGGTGAGTGAGTGGGTGAGTGAGTGGGTGAGTGAGTGGGTGAGTGAGTGAGTGAGTGTGTGAGTGAGTGTGTGAGTGAGTGAGTGGGTGAGTGAGTGGGTGAGTGAGTGGGTGAGCGAGTGGGTGAGTGAGTGGGTGAGTGAGTGGGTGAGTGAGTGGGTGAGTGAGTGAGTGTGTGAGTGAGTGTGTGAGTGAGTGAGTGGGTGAGTGAGTGGGTGAGCGAGTGGGTGAGTGAGTGGGTGAGCGAGTGGGTGAGTGAGTGGGTGAGTGAGTGGGTGAGTGAGTGGGTGAGTGAGTGGGTGAGTGAGTGAGTGAGTGGGTGAGTGAGTGGGTGAGTGAGTGGGTGAGCGAGTGGGTGAGTGAGTGGGTGAGTGAGTGGGTGAGTGAGTGGGTGAGTGAGTGGGTGAGTGAGTGGGTGAGTGAGCGGGTGAGCGAGTGAGTGAGATGGGTGAGCGAGTGAGTGAGCGAGTGAGTGGGTGAGCGAGTGGGTGAGTGAGTGAGTGAGTGTGTGAGTGAGTGTGTGAGTGAGTGAGTGGGTGAGTGAGTGGGTGAGTGAGTGGGTGAGTGAGTGGGTGAGTGAGTGGGTGAGTGTGTGAGTGAGTGGGTGAGCGAGTGGGTGAGTGAGTGGGTGAGTGAGTGGGTGAGTGAGTGAGTGGGTGAGTGAGTGGGTGAGCGAGTGGGTGAGTGAGTGGGTGAGCGAGTGGGTGAGTGGGTGAGTGAGTGAGTGAGTGGGTGAGCGAGTGGGTGAGCGAGTGGGTGAGCGAGTGGGTGAGCGAGTGGGTGAGCGAGTGGGTGAGCGAGTGGGTGAGCGAGTGGGTGAGCGAGTGGGTGAGCGAGTGGGTGAGCGAGTGGGTGAGCGAGTGAGTGTGTGAGTGAGTGAGTGGGTGAGCGAGTGGGTGAGTGAGTGGGTGAGTGAGTGTGTGAGTGAGCGAGTGGGTGAGCGAGTGGGTGAGCGAGTGGGTGAGCGAGTGGGTGAGCGAGTGAGTGTGTGAGTGAGTGGGTGAGCGAGTGGGTGAGTGAGTGGGTGAGTGAGTGGGTGAGTGAGTGAGTGGGTGAGCGAGTGGGTGAGCGAGTGGGTGAGTGAGTGGGTGAGTGAGTGGGTGAGTGAGTGGGTGAGCGAGTGGGTGAGCGAGTGGGTGAGTGAGTGGGTGAGTGAGTGGGTGAGTGAGTGGGTGAGTGAGTGGGTGAGCGAGTGGGTGAGCGAGTGGGTGAGCGAGTGGGTGAGTGAGTGGGTGAGTGAGTGGGTGAGTGAGTGGGTGAGTGAGTGGGTGAGTGAGTGGGTGAGTGAGTGGGTGAGTGAGTGGGTGAGTGGGTGAGTGGGTGAGCGAGTGAGTGAGTGGGTGAGTGAGTGGGTGAGTGAGTGGGTGAGCATCACCTGTGCCGGCCGCGTGCAGGCGCTGCAGGTCGTGAGCGAGCGCCAGGCTGCTCAGGATGCAGCTGAGGCTGCCACTCCGCACCAACGCGTGCAGGCGGGAGGGGGGAGGGGCGCTCACCTCCTGCTCACCGCCACACACACAGTCACACACACACAGTCACACACACACACAGTCACACACACAGTCACACACACACACACAGTCACACACACACACAGTCACACACACACAGTCACACACACACACAGTCACACACACAGTCACACACACACACACAGTCACACACACAGTCACACACACACAGTCACACACACACACAGTCACACACACAGTCACACACACACACAGTCACACACACACACAGTCACACACACACAGTCACACACACAGTCACACACACACAGTCACACACACACACAGTCACACACACGCACAGTCACACACACACACAGTCACAGTCACACACAGTCACACACACACACAGTCACACACACACACAGTCACACACACGCACAGTCACACACACACACAGTCACAGTCACACACACACAGTCACACACACACACAGTCACACACACACACAGTCACAGTCACACACAGTCACACACACACACAGTCACACACACACACAGTCACACACACAGTCACACACACACAGTCACACACACACACACACAGTCACACACACACACAGTCACACACACACACAGTGACACACACACACACACACAGTCACACACACACAGTCACACACACACAGTCACACACACACACAGTCACACACACACACAGTCACACACACACAGTCACACACACACAGTCACACACACAGTCACACACACACAGTCACACACACACACAGTCACACACACACAGTCACACACACACACAGTCACACACACACAGTCACACACACACAGTCACACACACACAGTCACACACACACACAGTCACACACACACAGTCACACACACACAGTCACACACAGTCACACACACACAGTCACACACACACACACACAGTCACACACACACACAGTCACACACACACACAGTCACACACACACAGTCACACACACACAGTCACACACACACAGTCACACACACACACAGTCACACACACACACAGTCACACACACACAGTCACACACACACAGTCACACACACAGTCACACACACACAGTCACACACACACACAGTCACACACACACACACAGTCACACACACACAGTCAAACACAGTCACACACACACACAGTCACACACACACACAGTCACACACACAGTCACACACACACAGTCACACACACACAGTCACACACACACACAGTCACACACACACACAGTCACACACACACACAGTCACACACACACACAGTCACACACACACAGTCACACACACACAGTCACACACACACAGTCACACACACACAGTCACACACACACACAGTCACACACACACACAGTCACACACACACACAGTGACACACACACACACACACAGTCACACACACACAGTCACACACACACAGTCACACACACACACAGTCACACACACACACAGTCACACACACACACAGTCACACACACACACAGTCACACACACACACAGTCACACACACACACAGTCACACACACACACAGTCACACACACACACACAGTCACACACACAGTCACACACACACAGTCACACACACACACAGTCACACACACACACACAGTCACACACACAGTCACACACACACACACAGTCACACACACACACACAGTCACACACACACACAGTCACACAAACACAGTCACACACACAGTCACACACACACACAGTCACACACACACACAGTCACACACACACAGTCACACACACACAGTCACACACACACAGTCACACACACACAGTCACACACACACACACAGTCACACACACACACACAGTCACACACACACAGTCACACACACACAGTCACACACACACACAGTCACACACACACAGTCACACACACACAGTCACACACACACACAGTCACACACACACACAGTCACACACACACAGTCACACACACACAGTCACACACAGTCACACACACACAGTCACACACACACACACAGTCACACACACACACAGTCACACACACACACAGTGACACACACACACAGTCACACACACACAGTCACACACACACAGTCACACACACACACACAGTCACACACACACACAGTCACACACACACAGTCACACACACACAGTCACACACACAGTCACACACACACAGTCACACACACACACAGTCACACACACACACACAGTCACACACACACAGTCACACACAGTCACACACACACACAGTCACACACACACAGTCACACACACACAGTCACACACACACAGTCACACACACACAGTCACACACACACACAGTCACACACACAGTCACACACACACAGTCACACACACACAGTCACACACACACAGTCACACACACACAGTCACACACACACACACAGTCACACACACAGTCACACAGCCACACACACACACACACAGTCACACACACACAGTCACACACACACAGTCACACACACACACAGTCACACACACACAGTCACACACACAGTCACACACAGTCACACACACACAGTCACACACACACACACACAGTCACACACACAGTCACACACACACACACAGTGACACACACACACACAGTCACACACACAGTCACACACACACACACAGTGACACACACACACACAGTCACACACACACACAGTCACACACACACAGTCACACACACACACAGTCACACACACAGTCACACACACACAGTCACACACACACAGTCACACACACAGTCACACACACAGTCACACACACACACCGTCACACACAGTCACACACACACACAGTCACACACACACAGTCACACACAGTCACACACACACAGTCACACACACACACAGTCCCACACACACACAGTCACACACACACACAGTCACACACACACAGTCACACACACACAGTCACACACACACAGTCACACACACACAGTCACACACACACAACACACACACACAGTCACACACACACACACAGTCACACACACACAGTCACACAGTCACACACACACACACACAGTCACACAGTCACACACACACACACACAGTCACACAGTCACACACACACACACAGTCACACACACACACACACAGTCACACACACACAGTCACACACACACACATTCACACACACAGTCACACAGTCACACACACACACACAGTCACACACACACACAGTCACACACAGTGACACACACACAGAGTCACACACACACACACACAGTCACACACACACACAGTCACACACAGTCACACACACACACAGTCACACACACACAGTCACACACACACACAGTCACACACACACACAGTCACACACACACACAGTCACACACACACAGTCACACACACACAGTCACACACACACACAGTCACACACACACACAGTCACACACACACAGTCACACACACACACAGTCACACACACAGTCACACACACACAGTCACACACACACACAGTCACACACAGTCACACACACAGTCACACACACACACAGTCACACACACACAGTCACACACACAGTCACACACACACAGTCACACACACAGTGACACACACACACAGTCACACACAGTGACACACACACACAGTCACACACACACACAGTCACACACACACACACAGTCACACACACACACAGTCACACACACACAGTCACACACACACAGTCACACACAGTCACACACACACAGTCACACACACACAGTCACACACACACAGTCACACACACACAGTCACACACACACACACACAGTCACACAGTCACACACAGTGACACACACACAGTCACACACACACACAGTCACACACACACACACACAGTCACACACACACAGTCACACACACACACAGTCACACACACACACAGTCACACACACACAGTCACACACACACACACAGTCACACACACACAGTCACACACACACACACAGTCACACACACACAGTCACACACACAGTCACACACACACACACAGTGACACACACACAGTCACACACACACAGTCACACACACACAGTCACACACACACAGTCACACACACACACAGTCACACACACACAGTCACACACACACAGTCACACACACACAGTCACACACACACAGTCACACACACACACACAGTCACACACACACAGTCACACACACACAGTCACACACACACACAGTCACACACACACACAGTCACACACACACACAGTCACACACACACTCACACACACACAGTCACACACACACAGTCACACACACACAGTCACACACACACACACACACACAGTCACACACACACAGTCACACACACACACAGTCACACACACAGTCACACAGTCACACACACACACACAGTCACACACACACACAGTCACACACACACACAGTCACACACACACACACAGTCACACACAGTGACACACACACAGAGTCACACACACACAGTCACACACACACACAGTCACACACACACAGTCACACACACACACAGTCACACACACACAGTCACACACACACACAGTCACACACACACACAGTCACACACACACACAGTGACACACACACAGTCACACACACACACACAGTCACACACACACACAGTCACACACACACAGTCACACACACACACAGTCACACACACACAGTCACACACACACACAGTCACACACACACACACACACACACACAGTCACACACACACACAGTCACACACAGTCACACACACACACAGTCACACACAGTCACACACACACAGTCACACACACACACAGTGACACACACACACAGTCACACACACACACACAGTGACACACACACACAGTCACACACAGTGACACACACACACAGTCACACACACACACACAGTCACACACACACACAGTCACACACACACACACACAGTCACACACACACAGTCACACACACACAGTCACACACACACACAGTCACACACACACAGTCACACACACAGTCACACACAGTCACACACACACAGTCACACACACACACACAGTCACACACACACACAGTCACACACACAGTCACACACACACAGTCACACACACACAGTCACACACACACACAGTCACACACACACAGCCACACACACACAGTCACACACACACAGTCACACACACACAGTCACACACACACAGTCACACACACACCACACAGTCACACACACACACAGTCACACACACACACAGTCACACACACAGTCACACAGTCACACACACACACAGTCACACACACACAGTCCACACACACACAGTCACACACACAGTCACACAGTCACACACACACACAGTCACACACACACACAGTGCACACACACACACAGTCACACACAGTGACACACACACCGAGTCACACACACACAGTCACACACACACACAGTCACACACACACCCAGTCACACAACACACAGTCACACAACACACAGTCACACACACACAAGTCACACACACACAGTCACACCACACACAGTCACACACACACACAGTCACACACACACACAGTCACACACACACACAGTGACACACACACACAGTCAACACACACACAGTCACACACACACAGTCACACACACACAGTCACACACACACACACACAGTCACACACACACACAGTCACACACACACACACAGTCACACACACACAGTCACACACACCACACACAGTCACACACACACACACAGTCACACACACACAGTCACACACACACACAGTCACACACAGCACACCAGTCACACACAGTCACACACACACGTCACACCACACAGTCACACACACACACAGTCACACACACACAGTACACACACACACAGTCACACACAGTCACACACACAGTCACACACACACACAGTCACACACACACACAGTCACACACACCAGTCACACACACACACACAGTCACACACACAACACAGTCACACACACAGTCACACACACAGTCACACACACACAGTCACACACACACAGTCACACACACACAGTCACACACACACAGTCACACACACAGCACACACAGTCACACACACACAGTCACACACACACACACAGGTCACACAGTCACACACAGTAGACCACACACACAAGTCACACATCACACAGTCAACACACACACAGTCACACACACACACAGTCACACACACACACAGTCGACACACACACACAGTCACACACACACCGTCACACCACACACAGTCACACCATCACACACACAGTCACACACACACAGTCGACACACACCACCAGTGACACACCACACAGTCACACACACACAGTCACACACACAACTAGTCACCCACAGTCACACACCACCAGTCACACACACACAGTCACACACACACAGTCACACCACACACACAGTCACACACACACAGTCCAACCACACAGTCCACACACACACAGTCACACACACACACATACACCACACACACAGTCACACACACACAGTCACACACACACAGTCACACACACACAGTCACACACACACCAGTCACACACACCACACAGTCACACACACACACAGTCACACACACACAGTCACACACACACACAGTCACACACACACAGTCACACACACACAGTCACACACACACAGTCACACACACACACAGTCACACACACACACAGTCACACACACACACAGTCACACACACACACAGTCACACACACACACAGTCACACACACACACACACACACACAGTCACACACACAGTCACACACACACACAGTCACACACACACACAGTCACACACAGTCACACACACACACAGTCACACACACACACAGTCACACACACACAGTCACACACACAGTCACACACACACAGTCACACACACAGTGACACACACACACAGTCACACACAGTGACACACACACACAGTCACACACACACACAGTCACACACACACACACAGTCACACACACACAGTCACACACACACACAGTCACACACACACAGTCACACACACACAGTCACCACACACACAGACACACACACACAGTCACACACACACACAGTCACACACACACAGTCACACACACACAGTCACACACAGTCACACACACACAGTCACACACACACAGTCACACACACACAGTCACACACACACAGTCACACACACACACACACACAGTCACACAGTCACACACAGTGACACACACACAGAGTCACACAGTCACACACACAGTCACACACACACACAGTCACACACACACACAGTCACACACACACAGTCACACACACACACAGTCAGACACACACACAGTCACACACACACACAGTCACACACACACAGTCACACACACACAGTCACACACACACACACAGTCACACACACACAGTCACACACACACAGTCACACACACACAGTCACACACACACACACAGTGACACACACACAGTGACACACACACAGTGACACACACACAGTCACACACACACAGTCACACACACACAGTCACACACACACAGTCACACACACACACAGTCACACACACACAGTCACACACACACAGTCACACACACACAGTCACACACACACAGTCACACACACACACAGTCACACACACACAGTCACACACACACAGTCACACACACACAGTCACACACACACAGTCACACACACACACAGTCACACACACACACAGTCACACACACACAGTCACACACACACAGTCACACACACACAGTCACACACACACACAGTCACACACACACAGTCACACACACACAGTCACACACACACACAGTCACACACACAGTCACACAGTCACACACACACACAGTCACACACACACACAGTCACACACACACACACAGTCACACACAGTGACACACACACAGAGTCACACACACACAGTCACACACACACAGTCACACACACACACAGTCACACACACACACAGTCACACACACACAGTCACACACACACACAGTCACACACACACAGTCACACACACACACAGTCACACACACACACAGTCACACACACAGTGACACACACACAGTCACACACACACACAGTCACACACACACACAGTCACACACACACACAGTCACACACACACAGTCACACACACACACACAGTCACACACACACAGTCACACACACACACAGTCACACACACAGTCACACACACACACAGTCACACACACACACAGTCACACACAGTCACACACACACACAGTCACACACACACACAGTCACACACACACAGTCACACACACACACAGTGACACACACACACAGTCACACAGTCACACACAGTGACACACACACACAGTCACACACAGTGACACACACACACAGTCACACACACACACACAGTCACACACACACACAGTCACACACACACACACACACAGTCACACACACACAGTCACACACACACACAGTCACACACACACAGTCACAAACACAGTCACACACAGTCACACACACACAGTCACACACACACACAGTCACACACACACACACAGTCGCACACACACAGTCACACACACACAGTCACACACACACAGTCACACACACACACAGTCACACACACACAGTCACACACACACACAGTCACACACACACAGTCACACACACACAGTCACACACACACAGTCACACACACACAGTCACACACACACAGTCACACACACACAGTCACACACACACACACACACAGTCACACACACACAGTCACACACACACACAGTCACACACACAGTCACACAGTCACACACACACACACAGTCACACACACACACAGTCACACACACACAGTCACACACACACACAGTCACACACACAGTCACACAGTCACACACACACACACACAGTCACACACACACACAGTCACACACACACACAGTCACACACACACACAGTCACACACAGTGACACACACACAGAGTCACACACACACACAGTCACACACACACAGTCACACACACACACAGTCACACACACACAGTCACACACACACACACACAGTCACACACACACACAGTCACACACACACACAGTCACACACACACACAGTGACACACACACAGTCACACACACACACAGTCACACACACACACAGTCACACACACACAGTTACACACACACACACAGTCACACACACACAGTCACACACACACACAGTCACACACACAGTCACACACACACACAGTCACACACACACACAGTCACACACAGTCACACACACACAGTCACACACACACAGTCACACACACACAGTCACACACACAGTGACACACACACACAGTGACACACACACAGTCACACACACACAGTCACACACACACACACAGTCACACACACACACACAGTCACACACACACAGTCACACACACACACAGTCACACACACACACAGTCACACACACACAGTCACACACACACAGTCACACACACACAGTCACACACACACACACAGTCACACACACACACAGTCACACACAGTCACACACACACAGTCACACACACACAGTCACGCACACACAGTCACACACACACAGTCACACACACAGTCACACACACACAGTCACACACACACACACACACAGTCACACAGTCACACACAGTGACACAGTCACACACAGTGACACACACACAGTCACACAGTCACACACACAGTCACACACACACAC
This sequence comes from Petromyzon marinus, assembly GCF_010993605.1. Taxonomy (NCBI): domain Eukaryota; kingdom Metazoa; phylum Chordata; class Hyperoartia; order Petromyzontiformes; family Petromyzontidae; genus Petromyzon; species Petromyzon marinus. The sequence goes on from NW_022638246.1 coordinate 263,867, forward strand.
AGTCACACACACACACAGTCACACACACACAGTCACACACACACACAGTCAGACACACACACAGTCACACACACACACAGTCACACACACACAGTCACACACACACACAGTCACACACACACACAGTCACACACACACACACACAGTCACACACACACAGTCACACACACACACACAGTCACACACACACACACAGTCACACACACACACAGTGACACACACACAGTCACACACACACAGTCACACACACACAGTCACACACACACAGTCACACACACACACAGTCACACACACACACAGTCACACACACACAGTCACACACACACACAGTCACACACACACAGTCACACACACACAGTCACACACACACAGTCACACACACACAGTCACACACACACAGTCACACACACACAGTCACACACACACAGTCACACACACAGTCACACACACACACAGTCACACACACACACAGTCACACACACACACAGTCACACACACACAGTCACACACACACAGTCACACACACACAGTCACACACACACACACAGTCACACACACACAGTCACACACACAGTCACACACACAGTCACACACACAGTCACACACACAGTCACACAGTCACACACACACACACAGTCACACACACACAGTCACACACACACACAGTCACACACACACACACAGTCACACACAGTGACACACATACAGAGTCACACACACACACACAGTCACACACACACAGTCACACACACACACACAGTCACACACACACAGTCACACACACACACAGTCACACACACACAGTCACACACACACAGTCACACACACACACAGTCACACACACACACAGTGACACACACACAGTCACACACACACACACAGTCACACACACACACAGTCACACACACACACACAGTCACACACACACAGTCACACACACACACAGTCACACACACACACACAGTCACACACACACACAGTCACACACACAGTCACACACACACACACACAGTCACACACAGTCACACACACACACAGTCACACACACACAGTCACACACACACACAGTGACACACACACATAGTCACACACAGTGACACACACACACAGTGACACACACACACACAGTCACACACACACACAGTCACACACACACACACAGTCACACACACACAGTCACACACACACACAGTCACACACACACAGTCACACACACAGTCACACACACACAGTCACACACACACACACAGTCACACACACACAGTCACACACACACAGTCACACACAGTCACACACACACAGTCACACACAGTCACACACACACAGTCACACACACAGTCACACACACACAGTCACACACACACAGTCACACACACACACAGTCACACAGTCACACACAGTGACACACACACAGAGTCACACAGTCACACACACAGTCACACACACACACAGTCACACACACACACACAGTCACACACACACACAGTCACACACACAGTCACACACACACAGTCACACACACACAGTCACACAGTCACACACACACAGTCACACACACACAGTCACACACACACACAGTCACACACACAGTCACACACACACAGTCACACACACAGTCACACACACACACACAGTCACACACACAGTCACACACACAGTCACACACACAGTCACACACACACAGTCACACACACACACACAGTCACACACACACAGTCACACACACAGTCACACACAGTCACACACACACAGTCACACACACACAGTCACACACACACAGTCACGCGCACACAGTCACACACAGTCACACAGTCACACACACAGTCACACACACACAGTCACACACAGTAACACACACAGTCACACACACAGTGACACACACACACAGTCACACATACACACAGTGACACACACAGTGACACACACACAGTGACACACACACAGTGACACACACACACAGTCACACAGTCACACACATTCACACACACACACAGTCACACACAGTCACACACACAGTCACACACACAGTCACACACAGTCACACACAGTCACACACACACAGTCACACACACACAGTCACACACACACAGTCACACACACACAGTCACACATACACACAGTCACACACAGTGACACACACACAGTGACACACACACAGTGACATACACAGTCACACACACACAGTCACACACACACAGTCACACACACACAGTCACACACACACAGTCACACACACACAGTCACACACACACACAGTCACACACAGTCACACACACACACAGTCACACACAGTCACACACACACAGTCACACACACAGTCACACACACAACCAGTCACACACACAGTCACACACAGTCACACACACAGTGACACACACACAGTGACACATACACAGTGACACACACACACAGTGACACACACACAGTGACACACACACACAGTGACACACACACAGTCACACACACACAGTCACACACAGTCACACACACACAGTGACACACAGTCACACACACACACAGTCACACACACAGTGACACACACACAGTCACACACACACAGTCACACACACACAGTCACACACACACAGTCACACACACACAGTCACACACACACAGTCACACACACAGTCACACACAGTCACACACACACAGTCACACACACAGTCACACACACAGTCACACACACAGTCACACACACAGTGACACACACACAGTCACACACACAGTGACACACACACAGTCACACACAGTCACAGTCACACACACAGTGACACACACACAGTGACACACACACAGTCACACACAGTCACACACAGTCACACACACAGTGACACACACACAGTCACACACAGTCACACACAGTCACACACACAGTGACACACACACAGTCACACAACAACAACAACAATCGCCATTCGCCACTAAGTGGCGGTGACGTCACCACGATGCTTGTGCCATGCTATGTGCACCGTGAGGCCACGTGAAGTGTCGAACGCCCGCTGGCAGGAGGTCACGGGGCAGACCCAGGTGCTACGGGTCGACTGACTGAGATCACTGGCTGATGCACCACCTGTGCCCCCTACTGTGCAAACCTGCTGTGCTTTAGCCACCCGGAGCTCCGCTCGTGGTTGTGAGCGTCGCTCCTCCGCCCTCCGTTATTGTTGGAGGGCGACTACCTCCAACTGCCCAGTAGCATCCTTCACGAGCCTCCTCCACAGGGGCCGATCTTGACACCGCTGGTACCAGTCATCGGCAAGTCCACTCAGCTCCACGTCCTCCTGTACCACATCACTCCATCTCTTCTCTAGCCCGTGCCGTGCCCGTTTAGCCCCCTCGATCCGGCCGAACAAAAGCTGTTTCGGCATGCGGTGGCTGGGCATGCGGGCTACATGACCCAGCCATCGCAGTCTTGCCTGCCGGAGGAGCTCACCGATGCGACCTTGCCTAGATCTTTCAAGGATTTGTGAGCTCCTCACACAATCTAGTCTGGTTAAACCCAGGATGGATCGTAGGCAGGCCAGCCTAAATGTTTCTAACCGGCAAAGATGTTCCATTAGGGGGGTCCACGTTTCGCAAGCGTAGAGAAGGGAGGGAATGACCGTGGCCGAGAAGACCTGAAGCTTAGTGCGGAGCGACAGACCAGGTAGCTTCCACACAGCGTTACGCAACCGATGAAAAGATATTGCCGCTCGACTGATTCGGAGTGAGACCTCTGCTGTTAAACTGGTGCTGGTCATAAGCACACTGCCCAGGTATGGGAAACTCTCCACTCTCTCCACAACTGCCCCATCACCGATTGGGAGTTGTGGGGGTGGAGTGTCCGATGGTACAAAATACCCAGGCAGGTGCTTAGTTTTTGGTGGGGTCCTGGGTGTACACCCACCACCGGAGTGGAAGAATGGCAGGCGCATCTTACAGATGACTAGTCGATGGTCAGAGGGCAGATCAGCTCCACGGTAGGTATTGTTGTCAAGGACATGGGCTCGCATCCGCTGGTCCGTCACTATGTAGTCCAGCAGATGTTCTTGCTTGGACCCGGCATGCATCCATGATGTTGTGTGGATGCGGCGATGCCGGAACAGCATCTTGGTAATTACAAGCCCATGGGCTGCACAAAAATCTAGCAGCCTCCTACCGTTGTTATTGAGCTGATCTGGCCCATGCCCTCCAATCACTCCAGACCAGGTGCCAGTATCATGACCAACTCGGGCATTGAAGTCACCCAACATGATGACTCTATCCTGAGGGGCCACTTTAGCCAGCACCTGTGACAGGAGGTCATAGAAGGCATCTGACTCATCGGCTTTGCCTGCATCCCTCCACGGATGTTCATCTTCGGTGGGGGCATAAGTAACCACGACCACCATTCCTCGCCTCCGGTTGATTGGAAGGCGAGCCCAAAGTAGCCTGGGACTTACAGCTTCCCACACCTCACCGGCACGTTCCCACGCCCCCTTCATTCTTTTGTTCAAAAGAAGAGCCACACCCTGCTGTTTGGCAGTCTGCTGCCCCGAGTAGAGGACTGTCCACCCCTCATGGTGGCAGGAGCCAGAGCCGGTCCACCGGACCTCCTGAATGCCGCATAGATCCAGGCGGTACTGGTCCAGCTCCCGACAGAGGAGTGGCAGCCTCTCCTCCGCAGTGAGCATTCGAACATTCCACGTGGCCACCCGTAGTGGCTTTTCGTTGTTTCTGGAGGAGCCCCGAGGGTAGAGATTCAATCTCCTGGCTCCGCCATTTGGGGTTGGGCCAGGAGACGTCATAGACGCCTGGCCCCCCGGGGCCTCCGGCACTCAGCTCCACGTCCTCCTGCACCACATCACTCCATCTTTTCTCTAGCCCGTGCCACGCCCATTTAGCCCCCTCGATCCGGCCGAACAAAAGCTGTTTCGGCATGCGGTGGCTGGGCATGCGGGCTACATGACCCAGCCATCGCAGCCTTCCCCGCCGGAGGAACTCACCGATGGGACCTTGCCCAGATCTTTCAAGGATTTGTGAGCTCCTCACACAATGCAGTCTGGTTAAACCCAGGATGGATCGTAGGCAGGCCAGCCTAAATGTTTCTAACCGGCGAAGATGTTCCATTAGGGGGGTCCACGTTTTGCAAGCGTAGAGAAGGGAGGGAATGACCGTGGCCGAGAAGACCTGAAACTTAGTGCGGAGCGACAGACCAGGTAGCTTCCACACAGCGTTACGCAACCGATGAAAAGATATTGCCGCTCGACTGATTCGGAGTGAGACCCTCTGCTGTTAAACTGGTGCTGGTCATAAGCACACTGCCCAGGTATGGGAAACTCTCCACTCTCTCCACAACTGCCCCATCATCGATTGGGAGTTGTGGGGGTGGAGTGTCCGATGGTACAAAATACCCAGGCAGGTGCTTAGTTTTGGTGGGGCTGATGGTAAGGCCCCACCTCTTAGTGGCGCACTCCAGTCTCAGCAGCAGCGTCTCCAACCAAATCATCAGCATACATAACGTGGTTGAGCAATAGGGAGCCATCCCTTGACCGCACCCGGGCATCGATCAGCCTCCCATTATATCTGTACCATATGGAGATTCCCCCGGTCAGATATTGAAGGCTTCACAAACTACATGGTCAAAATAGATGTTAAATAATATGGGCGCCAGAGGACATCCCTGTAGCACCCCAAGGTTAACAGGGAATGGCTCTGACTCCCGGCCACGTAGTTTTACCCGGGCCCGCTCACCATCATCATGAAGGTCCTTAATGATCGTGAGCAGAGGGTCAGGTACTCCAAAAGCACGAAGAACGACCCAGAGCCCAGGCCTACTGATGGTATCATAGGCCTTGACCAGGTCAATAAAGCAGAGATGTAGGTCTTGTTGGAATTCCCTACACCTCTGCTGTAGCAGACGGACAGAAAATATGGCATCTGTGCAGGACCGCCCTTTCCTGAAACCGCATTGGGGCTCCGCAAGCCTCTCCTCAGCGTGCCTGGCAAGGCGATGTTGAATAATCCTTGCCAGGACTTTTCCCGGCACACTGAGGAGTGAGATGCCCCTGTAGTTGTTACAGTCTGTGCGGTCCCCCTTCTTAAAAAGGGGGACCACCAGGGCAACCTTCCAATCCTGCGGAACCCGTCCAGTGGTCCAGACTGTTGTTATGATGTCATATAGGACAGTCTGTGCACAAACGCCGCCCTCCCTCAGCATTTCGCTTGGGAGATCATCTCTGCCCGCTGCCTTTCCTGGTCTCAGACTCCGGATCGCCTTCAGTACTTCCTCAACAGATGGCACCTCAGCCAGCCACTCACAGGGGGTGACTTCTTCCAATATTTGAGGCACCGCAGCCTCAGCAGGGTCATCCTCACTTTGTGCCACGATGTTTTCCTGGCTGAGGGATTTTCCCTCCCCCAGGACCTCACAGAAATGCTCAGCAAATCTGCGAACCTGTTCCTGGGGGTCGGAAATTGGATCACCGTTTTTTTCCCCTAATGATGGTAATAGGTGTGGCGCTGCAGGTTACTTTTTTGGAGTTAAATAGAGATTTGTGATCACGGGCCACTGAGGCAGACTCCATCTCCTCAGCAACCCGCGACCACCACCCATCCTTGCAGCGCCTCACGGCTCTCCGAACCTCCGAGCGAAGGCTGCGGTAAGCCTCCTCATTCTCTGACGTGGGATTCTGTAGCCGATGACAGTGAGCCTGTCGCTTTTTCTCAACCATCCTGAACAACTCCTCTGTCATCCAGGGTGTCTGGGGAGGTCTGGACCGCGTACCCAAAGCAGCCATTGCAGCTGCATGAGTCACAGTCCTAAACCTCGCCCATTTACCCTCGACATCAGGATGAGTCGGGGACGATGCCAATCCCAGCTGCAAGCGATGATGAAATTCTCGCTTGCAATTTTCATCAGATAACTGAGACCAGGCCACTTTAGGTTGGAATGGGGTCCTGGGTGTACACCCACCACCGGAGTGGAAGAATGGCAGGCGCATCTTACAGATGACTAGTCGATGGTCAGAGGGCAGATCAGCTCCACGGTAGGTACTGGTGTCAAGGACATGGGCTCGCATCCGCTGGTCCTTCACTATGTAGTCCAGCAGATGTTCTTGCTTGGACCCGGCATGCATCCATGATGTTGTGTGGATGCGGCGATGCCGGAACAGCGTGTTGGTAATTACAAGCCCATGGGCTGCACAAAAATCTAGCAGCCTCCTACCGTTGTTATTGAGCTGATCTGGCCCATGCCCTCCAATCACTCCAGACCAGGTGCCAGTATCATGACCAACTCGGGCATTGAAGTCACCCAACATGATGACTCTTTCCTGAGGGGCCACTTTAGCCAGCACCTGTGACAGGAGGTCATAGAAGGCATCTGACTCATCCGCTTTGCCTGCATCCCTCCACGGATGTTCATCTTCGATGGGGGCATAAGTAACCACGACCACCATTCCTCGCCTCCGGTTGATTGGAAGGCGAGCCCAAAGTAGCCTGGGGCTTACAGCTTCCCACACCTCACCGCCACGCTCCCACGCCCCCTTCATTCTTTTGTTCAAAAGAAGAGCCACACCCTGTTGTTTGGCAGTCTGCTGCCCCGAGTAGAGGACTGTCCACCCCTCATGGTGGTAGGAGCCAGAACCGGTCCACCGGACCTCCTGAATGCCACATAGATCCAGGCAGTACTGGTCCAGCTCCTGACAAGAGGAGTGGCAGCCTCTCCTCCGCAGTGAGCGTTCGAACATTCCACGTGGCCATCCGTAGTGGTTTTTCGTTGTTTCTGGAGGAGCCCCGAGGGTAGAGATTCAATCTCCTGGCTCCGCCATTTGGGGTTTGGCCAGGAGACGTCATAGACGCCTGGCCCCCCGGGGCCTCCGGCACAAGCTTATTAGTTACATATTTCAGTTTAAGTCGTGGTTTAGTGGTAATTAATTGAAGGTGGAGGGGTTACCAGCCCCTCGCACCCGTCCAGAGCCCCCGTTTAGCCCCTGTGGTGGACACATTTGCCATGAGGGGAGGAGCCAATCAAAATTGGACCTCCCCCCACAGCACTGTCCACGACAGAGTTGCCCGTCCGGTACCGCGAGGAGGTAGGGGGTTGTTTTGCACACACACAGACACACAGACGGAGTGCTGCTGATGATGATGATGCTGATGATGTTGATGATGATACGGAGTGCTGATGATGCTGATGATGTTGATGATGATACTGATGGTGATGCTGCTGATGCTGATGATGTCCACTCACCACCAGCGAGTCTGAGTTGGTCACCACCCCAGTCAGCTGCTGCTGCTGCTGGCGGCAATGCAGCTGCTGGAGACTTTCTTCAAGTTCCTGCTGCTGCTGCTGCTGGTGGTGGTGCTGGAGACTTTCTTCAAGTTCCTGCTGCTGCTGCTGCTGGTGGTGGTGCTGGAGACTTTCTTCAAGTTCCTGCTGCTGCTGGTGGTGGTGCTGGAGACTTTCTTCAAGTTCCTGCTGCTGCTGCTGCTGCTGGTGGTGCTGGAGACTTTCTTCAAGTTGCTGCTGCTGCTGGTGGCCGTGGTGGTGGTTGTGCTGCTGGTGGTTGTTGTCTTCACTGTCCCCCTGCCCCTGCTGCCCCTGCTGCTCCTGCTGCTGCTGAAGCAGCAGGTGGTGGTGCTCCTGCTGCTGCCCCTGCTGCTGCTGCTGCTGCTCCTGCTGCTGCTGAAGCAGCAGGTGCTCCTGCCCCTGCCCCTGCCCCTGCTGCTGCCCCTGCTGCTCCTGCTGCTGCTGAAGCAGCAGGTGCTCCTGCTGCTGCCCCTGCCCCTGCTGCTGCCCCTGCTGCTCCTGCTCCTGCTGAAGCAGCAGGTGCTCCTGCTGCTGCCCCTGCTGCTGCTCCTGCTGCTGCTGAAGCAGCAGGTGCTGGTGCATGGCGCGGAGTTCCCGCAGCATGGGCACGAAGCAGCGAAGGGCCGAGGATTCGTCGCCAGGGTCACCGTCAGCGCCGCCGCCCTGGCTAACGCCGTTGTGCGATGAAGCTGCCCTAGTGGTTGACGATGTTGTTGTTGTTGACGTTGTTGTTGACGTTGTTGTTGATGTTGTTGTTGTTGTTGTTGCGGCAGCGGCGAGGGGCTGGCAGAAGGCTGCGATGGCGGCGATGGAGCGGAGCAGCAGAGAACGCAGCCGCAGCCAAAGTCGCTCCTCGTGCACAGAGCGTTGGCGACAGGACAGCTCGGACACAAGCCTGGGGGAGCACGGCAAGCGGGCTGGTGGACTCAGTCGTGGTGGTGGTGGACTCTGTGGAGAGTGGTGGACTATGTAGAGTGGTGGACTATGTAGAGTGGTGGACTGTGTAGAGAGTGGTGGACTATGTAGAGAGTGGTGGTGGACTATGTAGAGTGGTGGTGGACTATGTAGAGAGTGGTGGTGGACTATGTAGAGAGTGGTGGTGGACTATGTAGAGTGGTGGTGGACTATGTAGAGAGTGGTGGTGGACTATGTAGAGTGGTAGACTCTGTAGAGAGTGGTGGTGGACAATGTAGAGTGAGTGGTGGACTGTGTAGAGTGGTGGTGGACTATGTAGAGAGTGGAAGACTCTGTAGAGAGTGGTGGACTATGTAGAGAGTGGTGGTGGACTATGTAGAGTGGTAGACTCTGTAGAGAGTGGTGGTGGACTATGTAGAGAGTGGTGGTGGACTATGTAGAGAGTGGTGGACTATGTAGAGAGTGGTGGTGGACTATGTAGAGAGTGGTGGTGGACTATGTAGAGTGGTGGTGGACTATGTAGAGAGTGGTGGTGGACTATGTAGAGTGGTAGACTCTGTAGAGAGTGGTGGTGGACTCTGTAGAGTGGTGGTGGAAAATGTAGAGAGTGGTGGACTATGTAGAGTGGTGGTGGACTATGTAGAGAGTGGTGGTGGACTATGTAGAGTGGTGGACTATGTAGAGAGTGGTGGACTATGTAGAGTGGTGGTGGACTATGTAGAGAGTGAGTGGTGGACTATGTAGAGAGTGGTGGTGGACTATGTAGAGCGTGGTGGACTATGTAGAGTGGTGGTGGACTATGTAGAGAGTGAGTGGTGGACTATGTAGAGAGTGGTGGTGGACTATGTAGAGAGTGGTGGTGGACTATGTAGAGAGTGGTGGTGGACTATGTAGAGAGTGGTGGTGGACTATGTAGAGTGGTGGACTATGTAGAGTGGTGGACTATGCAGAGTGGTGGTGGACTATGTAGAGAGTGGTGGTGGACTATGTAGAGAGTGGTAGACTCTGTAGAGAGTGAGTGGTGGACTCTGTAGAGTGGTGGACTATGTATGGTGGTGGACTATGTAGAGAGTGAGTGGTGGACTCTGGATGTAGAGTGGTGGACTCTGTAGAGTGGTGGTGGACTATGTAGAGTGGTGGACTATGTAGAGTGATGGTGGACTCTGTGGAGTGGTGGGACTATGTAGAGAGTGGTGGTGGACTATGTAGAGAGTGGTGGACTATGTAGAGAGTGGTGGTGGACTATGTAGAGTGGTGGACTATGTAGAGAGTGGTGGTGGACTATGTAGAGAGTGGTGGACTATGTAGAGTGGTGGTGGACTATGTAGAGAGTGAGTGGTGGACTATGTAGAGAGTGGTGGTGGACTATGTAGAGCGTGGTGGACTATGTAGAGTGGTGGTGGACTATGTAGAGAGTGAGTGGTGGACTATGTAGAGAGTGGTGGTGGACTATGTAGAGAGTGGTGGTGGACTATGTAGAGAGTGGTGGTGGACTATGTAGAGAGTGGTGGTGGACTATGTAGAGTGGTGGTGGACTATGTAGAGAGTGGTGGTGGACTATGTAGAGTGGTGGACTATGTAGAGAGTGGTGGACTATGTAGAGTGGTGGTGGACTATGTAGAGAGTGAGTGGTGGACTATGTAGAGAGTGGTGGTGGACTATGTAGAGCGTGGTGGACTATGTAGAGTGGTGGTGGACTATGTAGAGAATGAGTGGTGGACTATGTAGAGAGTGGTGGTGGACTATGTAGAGAGTGGTGGTGGACTATGTAGAGAGTGGTGGTGGACTATGTAGAGAGTGGTGGTGGACTATGTAGAGTGGTGGTGGACTATGTAGAGAGTGGTGGTGGACTATGTAGAGTGGTGGACTATGTAGAGTGGTGGACTATGCAGAGTGGTGGTGGACTATGTAGAGAGTGGTGGTGGACTATGTAGAGAGTGGTAGACTCTGTAGAGAGTGAGTGGTGGACTCTGTAGAGTGGTGGACTATGTATGGTGGTGGACTATGTAGAGAGTGAGTGGTGGACTCTGGATGTAGAGTGGTGGACTCTGTAGAGTGGTGGTGGACTATGTAGAGTGGTGGACTATGTAGAGTGATGGTGGACTCTGTGGAGTGGTGGGACTATGTAGAGAGTGGTGGTGGACTATGTAGAGAGTGGTGGACTATGTAGAGAGTGGTGGTGGACTATGTAGAGTGGTGGACTATGTAGAGAGTGGTGGTGGACTATGTAGAGAGTGGTGGACTATGTAGAGTGGTGGTGGACTATGTAGAGAGTGAGTGGTGGACTATGTAGAGAGTGGTGGTGGACTATGTAGAGCGTGGTGGACTATGTAGAGTGGTGGTGGACTATGTAGAGAGTGAGTGGTGGACTATGTAGAGAGTGGTGGTGGACTATGTAGAGAGTGGTGGTGGACTATGTAGAGAGTGGTGGTGGACTATGTAGAGAGTGGTGGTGGACTATGTAGAGTGGTGGTGGACTATGTAGAGAGTGGTGGTGGACTATGTAGAGTGGTGGACTATGTAGAGTGGTGGACTATGCAGAGTGGTGGTGGACTATGTAGAGAGTGGTGGTGGACTATGTAGAGAGTGGTAGACTCTGTAGAGAGTGAGTGGTGGACTCTGTAGAGTGGTGGACTATGTATGGTGGTGGACTATGTAGAGAGTGAGTGGTGGACTCTGGATGTAGAGTGGTGGACTCTGTAGAGTGGTGGTGGACTATGTAGAGTGGTGGACTATGTAGAGTGATGGTGGACTCTGTGGAGTGGTGGGACTATGTAGAGAGTGGTGGTGGACTATGTAGAGAGTGGTGGACTATGTAGAGTGGTGGACTATGTAGAGAGTGAGTGGTGGACTATGTAGAGTGGTGGTGGACTCTGTAGAGAGTGAGTGGACTATGTAGAGTGGTGGACTATGTAGAGAGTGGTGGACTATGTAGAGTGGTGGACTATGTAGAGAGTGAGTGGTGGACTATGTAGAGTGGTGGTGGACTCTGTAGAGAGTGAGTGGTGGACTCTGTAGAGAGTGAGTGGTGGACTCTGTAGAGTGGTGGACTATGTAGAGAGTGAGAGGTGGACTATGTAGAGAGTGAGAGGTGGACTATGTAGAGTGGTGGACTATGTAGAGTGGTGGACTATGTAGAGAGTGAGAGGTGGACTATGTAGAGAGTGAGAGGTGGACTATGTAGAGTGGTGGACTATGTAGAGAGTGAGTGGTGGACTATGTAGAGTGGTGGTGGACTATGTAGAGTGGTGGACTATGTAGAGAGTGAGTGGTGGACTATGTAGAGTGGTGGACTATGTAGAGTGGTGGTGGACTATGTAGAGTGGTGGACTATGTAGAGAGTGAGTGGTGGACTATGTAGAGTGGTGGACTATGTAGAGTGGTGGACTATGTAGAGAGTGAGAGGTGGACTATGTAGAGAGTGAGAGGTGGACTATGTAGAGTGGTGGACTATGTAGAGAGTGAGTGGTGGACTATGTAGAGTGGTGGTGGACTATGTAGAGTGGTGGACTATGTAGAGAGTGAGTGGTGGACTATGTAGAGTGGTGGACTATGTAGAGTGGTGGTGGACTATGTAGAGTGGTGGACTATGTAGAGAGTGAGTGGTGGACTATGTAGAGTGGTGGACTATGTAGAGTGGTGGACTCCCACCTAGCGGAGGGGTTCCAGGAGAGGATGAGGTCGAGGTCTCTGTTGTCCCTCAGCGAGTCCCAGCAGATGTTGTCGGAGTGGGCAGTCAACCCCAGAGCACGCACACACTCCTGTAGAACACTCACACTTCACACAGTCACACACAGTCACACACACACACACTCCTGTAGAACACTCACACTACACAGTCACACACACACACAGTGACACAGTCACACATACATACACACACACAGTGTCACACACACACAGTGTCACACACTCTCCTGTAGAACACTCACACTACACACACATACATACACACAGTTACATACATACACACACTCCTGTAGAACACTTACACTACACACATACACAGTCACACACACAGTCACACACACACACTCTCCTGTAGAACACTTATACTACAACAACAACCGCCATTCGCCACTAAGTGGCGGTGACGTCACCACGACGCTTGTGCCAGGCTATGTGCACCCTGAGGCCATGTGAAGTGTCGAACGCCCGCTGGCAGGAGGTCACGGGGCAGACCCAGGTGCCACGGGTCGACTGACTGAGATGACTGGCTGATGCACCACCTGTGCCCCCTACTGTGCCAACCCGCTGTGCTTTAGCCACCCGGCGCTCCGCTCGTTGTTGTGAGCGTCGCTCCTCCGCCCTCCGTTGTTGTTGGAGGGCGACTGCCTCCAACTGCCCAGTAGCATCCTTCACGAGCCTCCTCCACAGAGGCCGATCTTGACACCGCTGGTACCAGTCATCGGCAAGTCCACTCAGCTCCACGTCCTCTTGTACCACATCACTCCATCTCTTCTCTAGCCCGTGCCGCGCCCGCTTAGCCCCCTCAATCCGGCCAAACAAAAGCTGTTTCGGCATGCGGTGGCTGGGCATGCGGGCTACATGACCCAGCCATCGCAGCCTTGCCCGCCGGAGGAGCTCACCGATGGGACCTTGCCCAGATCTTTCAAGGATTCGTGAGCTCCTCACACAATCCAGTCTGGTTAAACCCAGGATGGATCGTAGGCAGGCCAGCCTAAATGTTTCTAACCGGCGAAGATGTTCCATTAGGGGGGTCCACGTTTCGCAAGCGTAGAGAAGGGAGGAAATGACCGTGGCCGAGAAGACCTGAAGCTTAGTGCAGAGCGACAGACCAGGTAGCTTCCACACAGCGTTACGCAACCGATGAAAAGATATTGCCGCTCGACTGATTCGGAGTGAGACCTCTGCTGTTAAACTGGAGCCGGTCATAAGCACACTGCCCAGGTATGGGAAACTCTCCACTCGCTCCACAACTGCGCCATCACCGATTGGGAGTTGTGGGGGTGGAGTGTCCGATGGTACAAAATACCCAGGCAGGTGCTTAGTTTTGGTGGGGCTGATGGTAAGGCTCCACCTCTTAGTGGCACGCTCCAGTTTCAGCAGCAGCGTCTCCAACTCCTCCTCTGAATGAGCAGCTATTACCAAATCATCGGCATACATAACGTGGTTGAGCAATAGGGAGCCATCCCTTGACCGCACCCGGGCATCGATTAGCCTCCAATTGTATCTGTACCATATGGAGATTCCCCCGGTACAGCTATTGAAGGCTTCACAAACTACGTGGTCAAAATAGATGTTAAATAATGTGGGAGCCAGAGGACATCCCTGTCGCACCCCAAGGTGTACAGGGAATGGCTCTGACTCCCAGCCACGTAGTTTTACCCGGGCCCGCTCACCATCATGAAGGTCCTTAATGATCGTGAGCAGAGGGTCAGGGACTCCAAAAGCACGAATAACGACCCAGAGCCCAGGCCTACTGATGGTATCATAGGCCTTGACCAGGTCAATAAAGCAGAGATGTAGGTCTTGTTGGAATTCCCTACACCTCTGCTGTAGCAGACGGACAGAAAATATGGCATCTGTGCAGGACCGCCCTTTCCAGAAACCGCATTGGGGCTCCGCAAGCCTCTCCTCAGCACACTGAGGAGTGAGATGCCCCTGTAGTTGTTACAGTCTGTGCGGTCCCCCTTCTTAAAGAGGGGGACCACCAGGGCATCCTTCCAATCCTGCGGAACCCGTCCAGTGGTCCAGACTGTTGTTATGATGTCATATAGGGCAGTCTGTGCACAAACGCCACCCTCCCTCAGCATTTCGCTTGGGAGATCATCTCTGCCCGCTGCCTTTCCTGGTCTGAGACTCCGGATCGCCTTCAGTACTTCCTCAACAGATGGCACCTCAGCCAGCCACTCACAGGGGGTGACTTCTTCCAATATTTGAGGCACCGCAGCCTCAGCAGGGTCATCCTCACTTTGTGCCACGATGTTTTCCTGGCTGAGGGATTTTCCCTCCCCCAGGACCTCACAGAAATGCTCGGCAAATCTGCAAACCTGTTCCTGGGGGTCGGAGATTGGATCACCGTTTTTTCCCCTAATGATGGTAATAGGTGTGGTACACACACACAGTGACAGACACAGTGTCACAGTGTCTCTCCCCCCGTGTCTCTCCCCCCTTGTCTCTCCCCCGTGTCTCTCTCCCCCGTGTCTCTCTCCCCCCGTGTCTCTCCCCCCGTGTCTCTCCCCCCGTGTCTCTCCCCCCCCGTGTCTCTCCCCCCGTGTCTCTCTCCCCGTGTCTCTCCCCCCGTGTCTCTCCCCCCGTGTCTCTCCCGCGTGTCTCTCCCCCGTGTCTCTCCCCCCGTGTCTCTCCTCCGTGTCTCTCTCAAGGTGTCTCTCCCCCGTGTCTCTCCCCCGTGCCTCTCCCCCCGTGTCTCCCCCCCGTGTCTCTCTCAAGGTGTCTCTCCCCCCGTGTCTCTCCCCCCGTGTCTCTCCCCCCGTGTCTCCCCGTGTCTCCCCCCCGTGTCTCCCCCCCGTGTCTCTCCCCCGTGTCTCCCCGTGTCTCCCCGTGTCTCTCCCCCGTGTCTCCCCGTGTCTCTCCCCCATGTCTCCCCCCCATGTCTCCCCCCCGTGTCTCCCCGTGTCTCCCCGTGTCTCCCCCGTGTCTCCCCGTGTCTCTCCCCGTGTCTCCCCATGTTTCTCCCCCCGTGTCTCTCCCCCGTCTCTCCCTCCGTGTCTCCCCCGTGTCTCTCCCCCGTGTCTCTCCTCCGTGTCTCCTCGTGTCTCCCCCCCCGTGTCTCCCCACTCACGTGTCTCCTCGTGTCTCCCCGTGTCTCTCCCCCGTGTCTCTCCCCCGTGTCTCCCCGTGTCTCCCCCCCGTGTCTCCCCCACGTGTCTCCCCCCCGTGTCTCCCCCCCGTGTCTCTCCCCCCGTGTCTCTCCCCCCGTGTCTCTCCCCCCGTGTCTCTCCCCCCGTGTCTCTCCCCCGTGTCTCTCCCCCGTGTCTCCTCCCCGTGTCTCCCCGTGTCTCCCCGTGTCTCCCCCCCGTGTCTCCCCCCCGTGTCTCCCCCCCGTGTCTCCCCGTGTCTCACCGTGTCTCCCCGTGTCCCCCCGTGTCCCCCCGTGTCTCTCCCTCGTGTCTCTCTCCCCGTGTCTCCCCGTGTCTCCGCGTGTCTCCCTGTGTCTCCCCCCCTGTGTCTCTCCCCCGTCTCTCCCTCCGTGTCTCCCCCGTGTCTCTCCCCCGTGTCTCTCCTCCGTGTCTCCTCGTGTCTCCCCCCCCGTGTCTCCCCACTCACGTGTCTCCTCGTGTCTCCCCGTGTCTATCCCCCGTGTCTCTCCCCCCGTGTCTCTCCCCCCGTGTCTCTCCCCCCGTGTCTCTCCTCCCGTGTCTCTCCTCCCGTGTCTCTCCCCCCGTGTCTCTCCCCCCGTGTCTCCCCCCCCGTGTCTCCCCACTCACGTGTCTCCTCGTGTCTCCCCGTGTCTATCCCCCGTGTCTCTCCCCCCGTGTCTCTCCCCCCGTGTCTCTCCCCCCGTGTCTCTCCCCCCGTGTCTCTCCCCCGTGTCTTTCCCCCCGTGTCTCTCCCCCCCCGTGTCTCTCCCCCGTGTCTCCCCGTGTCTCCCCGTGTCTCCCCGTGTCTCCCCGTGTCTCCTCGTGTCTCCCCACTCACGTGTCTCCCTCCAGGAAGATCTGCAGCAGCGCTCTCTCTGTCTGCACCGTGGCGAAGTGAAGGGAGTTCTCCAGCCGCTGACGGAAGGCCACCCCGTGTCTCTCTCCCCGTGTCTCCCCGTGTCTCCCCGTGTCTCTCCCCCGTGTCTCTCTCTCCCCGTGTCTCCCCGTGTCTCCCCATGTCTCTCCCCCGTGTCTCTCCCCCGTGTCTCCCCGTGTCTCCCCGTGTCTCCCCGTGTCCCCCCCTCGTGTCTCTCTCCCCGTGTCTCCCCGTGTCTCCCCCGTGTCTCCCCGTGTCTCCCCATGTCTCTCCCCCGTGTCTCTCCCCCGTGTCTCCCCGTGTCTCCCCGTGTCTCCCCGTGTCTCTCCCCCGTGTCTCCCCGTGTCTCTCCCCCGTGTCTCCCCGTGTCTCCCCGTGTCTCCCCGTGTCTCCCCGTGTCTCCCCGTGTCTCCCCGTGTCTCTCCCCCGTGTCTCCCCGTGTCTCCCCGTGTCTCCCCGTGTCTCCCCACTCACGTGTCTCCCTCCAGGAAGATCTGCAGCAGGGCTCTCTCCGTCTGCACCGTGGCGAAGTGAAGGGAGTTCTCCAGCCGCTGACGGAAGGCCACAAGCTCCGGCACTTTGTGGAAGGCCCCGAACTTGAAGGCCTGGATGACGTACTCAGACGTCTGGGCGGGGGGGGCGGTGGGAACGGTGGGGGTGGGAGAGAGAGTGAGTGAGTGTGTGGGTGGGTGGGTGGGTGGGTAAGTGGGTGGGTGAGTGTGTGGGTGGGTGGGTGGGTGAGAGAGTGGGTGAGTGAGTGGGTGAGTTGGTGGGTGAGTGGGTGAGTGAGTGAGTGGGTGAGTGAGTGTGTGAGTGAGTGTGTGAGTGGGTGAGTGAGAGAGTGAGTGAGTGAGTGACTGAGTGAGTGAGTGAGTGTGTGAGTGAGTGAATGACTGAGTAGTGACTGAGTGAGTGAGTGTGTGAGTGGGTGAGAGAGTGAGTGGGTGTGTGTGTGGGTGAGAGAGTGAGTGGGTGTGTGTGTGGGTGGGTGGGTGGGTGAGTGGGTGGGTGGGTGGGAGATTGAGTGAGTGTGTGGGTGGGTGAGAGAGTGAGTGGGTGTGTGTGTGGGTGAGAGAGTGAGTGGGTGTGTGTGTGGGTGAGAGAGTGAGTGGGTGTGTGTGCGGGTGAGAGAGTGAGTGGGTGTGTGTGTGGGTGAGAGAGTGAGTGTGTGTGTGGGTGGGTGGGTGGGTGAGTGTGTGGGTGAGAGAGTGAGTGGGTGTGTGGGTGGGTGAGAGAGAGTGTGAGTGTGTGGGTGGGTGGGTGAGTGAGTGGGTGAGTGGGTGGGTGAGAGAGTGTGAGTGTGTGGGTGGGTGGGTGAGTGAGTGGGTGGGTGAGAGAGAGTGTGAGTGTGTGTGGGTGGGCGGGTGGGTGAGTGGGTGGGTGGGTGGGTGAGAGAGACAGTGAGTGAGAGAGACAGTGAGTGTGGGTGTGGGTGAGTGGGTGTGGGTGAGAGAGACAGTGGGTGAGTGAGTGGGTGGGTGGGTGGGTGAGTGGGTGAGTGACTCAGTGAGTGACCCACGTCCTTCTGGTTGGAGTGGAGGAAACGTAACACCGATGAGTAGTGACTGAGTGACTGAGTGAGTGACTGAGTAAGTGAGTGAGTGACTGAGTGACTCAGTGACTGAGTGAGTGACTGAGTGACTGAGTGACTCAGTGACTGAGTGAGTGAGTGACTGAGTGAGTGACTGAGTGAGTGACTGAGTAAGTGACTGAGTGACTGAGTGACTCAGTGACTGAGTGAGTGACTGAGTGACTGAGTGACTCAGTGACTGAGTGAGTGAGTGACTGAGTGAGTAAGCGAGTGAGTGAGTGACTGAGTGACTGAGTGAGTGACTGAGTGACTGAGTGAGTAAGCGAGTGACTGAGTGACTCAGTGACTGAGTGAGTGACTGAGTGACTGAGTGACTCAGTGACTGAGTGAGTGAGTGACTGAGTGAGTAAGCGAATGAGTAAGTGACTGAGTGACTGAGTGACTCAGTGACTGAGTGAGTGAGTGACTGAGTGACTGAGTGACTGACTGAGTGAGTGACTGAGTGAGTAAGCGAGTGAGTGAGTGACTGAGTGACTGAGTGAGTGACTGAGTAAGTGAGTGAGTGACTGAGTGACTGAGTGACTCAGTGACTGAGTGAGTGACTGAGTGACTGAGTGACTCAGTGACTGAGTGAGTGAGTGACTGAGTGACTGAGTGAGTGACTGAGTGACTGACTGAGTGACTGGGTGAGTGAGTGACTGAGTGAGTGACTGAGTGAGTGACTGAGTGAGTGACTGAGTGAGTGACTGAGTGAGTAAGCGAGTGAGTGAGTGACTGAGTGAGTGAGTGAGTGACTGAGTGAGTGAGTGACTGAGTGAGTGACTGACTGAGTGACTGAGTGAGTGACTGAGTGACTGAGTGACTGAGTGAGTGACTCAGTGAGTGACTGAGTGAGTGACTCAGTGAGTGACTGAGTGAGTGACTGAGTGAGTGACTGAGTAGTGACTGAGTGAGTGAGTGACTGAGTGAGTGAGTGACTGAGTGAGTGACTGAGTGAGTGAGTGACTGAGTGAGTGACTGAGTGAGTGAGTGACTGAGTGAGTGACTGAGTGAGTGAGTGACTCAGTGAGTGACTGAGTGAGTGACTGAGTGAGTACACGAGTGAGTGAGTGACTGAGTGAATGAGTGACTGACTGAGTGACTGAGTGAGTGACTGAGTGACTGACTGAGTGAGTGACTGAGTGAGTAAGCGAGTGAGTGAGTGACTGAGTGAGTGAGTGAGTGACTGAGTAAGTGAGTGAGTGACTGAGTGACTGAGTGAGTGACTGAGTGTGTGAGTGAGTGAGTGAGTGTGACTGAGTGACTGAGTGACTGAGTGAGTGAGTGACTGAGTGAGTGACTGACTGAGTGACTGAGTGAGTGACTGAGTGACTGAGTGAGTGACTCAGTGAGTGACTGAGTGAGTGACTGAGTAGTGACTGAGTGAGTGAGTGAGTGACTGAGTGAGTGACTGAGTGAGTGAGTGACTGAGTGAGTGACTGAGTGAGTGAGTGAGTGACTCAGTGAGTGACTGAGTGAGTGACTGAGTGACTGAGTGACTGAGTGAGTGACTGAGTGACTGAGTGAATGAGTGACTGACTGAGTGACTGAGTGAGTGACTGAGTGACTGACTGAGTGAGTGAGTGACTGAGTGACTGAGTGAGTGACTGACTGAGTGAGTGAGTGACTGACTGAGTGACTGACTGAGTGAGTGAGTGACTGAGTGAGTGAGTGAGTGACTGAGTGACTGAGTGAGTGACTGAGTGAGTGACTGAGTGACTGAGTGAGTGACTGAGTAAGTGACTAGGTGAGTGACTCACGTCCTTCTGGTTGGAGTGGAGGAATCGTAACACCGATGAGTAGTGACTGAGTGACTGAGTGACTGAGTGAGTGACTGAGTGAGTGACTGAGTGAGTGACTGACTGAGTGACTGAGTGACTGACTGAGTGAGTGACTGAGTGAGTGACTGAGTGAGTGACCCACGTCCTTCTGGTTGGAGTGGAGGAATCGTAACACCGATGAGTAGTGACTGAGTGACTGAGTGAGTGACTGAGTGAGTGACTGAGTGAGTGACTGAGTGAGTGACTGAGTGAGTGACTGAGTGAGTGACTGACTGAGTGACTGAGTGACTGACTGACTGAGTGAGTGACTGAGTGAGTGACTGAGTGACTGAGTGAGTGACTGAGTGAGTGAGTGACTGAGTGACTGACTGAGTGACTGACTGAGTGAGTGACTGAGTGACTGAGTGAGTGACTGAGTGAGTGAGTGACTGACTGAGTGACTGAGTGAGTGACTGAGTGAGTGAGTGACTGAGTGAGTGACTGAGTGAGTGACTGAGTGAGTGACTCAGTGAGTGAGTGACTAGGTGAGTGACCCACGTCTTTCTGGTTGGAGTGGAGGAATCGTAACACCGATGAGTAGTGACTGAGTGACTGAGTGAGTGACTGAGTGAGTGACTGAGTGAGTGACTGAGTGACTGACTGAGTGAGTGACTGAGTGAGTGACTGAGTGAGTGACTGAGTGACTGACTGAGTGAGTGACTGAGTGACTGAGTGAGTGACTGAGTGAGTGAGTGACTGACTGAGTGACTGACTGAGTGACTGAGTGAGTGACTGAGTGAGTGACTGAGTGAGTGACTCGGTGAGTGAGTGACTAGGTGAGTGACCCACGTCTTTCTGGTTGGAGTGGAAGAATCGTAACACCGATGAGTAGTGACTGAGTGACTGAGTGAGTGACTGAGTGAGTGACTGAGTGAGTGACTGAGTGAGTGACTGAGTGAGTGACTGAGTGACTGAGTGACTGAGTGAGTGACTGAGTGAGTGAGTGACTGAGTGACTGAGTGAGTGACTGAGTGAGTGACTGAGTAAGTGACTAGGTGAGTGACCCACGTCCTTCTGGTTGGAGTGGAGGAATCGTAACACCGATGAGTAGTGACTGAGTGAGTGACTGACTGAGTGACTGAGTGAGTGAGTGACTGAGTGAGTGAGTGACTGAGTGACTGAGTGACTGACTGAGTGAGTGAGTGACTGAGTGAGTGACCCACGTCTTTCTGGTTGGAGTGGAGGAATCGTAACACCGCTGAGTAGTGACTGAGTGAGTGAGTGACTGAGTGAGTGACTGAGTGAGTGACTGAGTGAGTGAGTGACTGAGTGACTGAGTGAGTGACTGAGTGAGTGACTGAGTGAGTGACTCAGTGAGTGAGTGACTAGGTGAGTGACCCACGTCTTTCTGGTTGGAGTGGAGGAATCGTAACACCGATGAGTAGTGACTGAGTGACTGAGTGAGTGACTGAGTGAGTGACTGAGTGAGTGACTGAGTGAGTGACTGAGTGAGTGACTGAGTGAGTGAGTGACTGAGTGAGTGACTGAGTGACTGACTGAGTGAGTGACTGAGTGACTGAGTGAGTGACTGAGTGAGTGAGTGACTGACTGACCGAGTGAGTGACTGAGTGAGTGACTGAGTGAGTGACCCACGTCTTTCTGGTTGGAGTGGAGGAATCGTAACACCGATGAGTAGTGACTGAGTGAGTGACTGAGTGAGTGACTGACTGAGTGACTGAGTGACTGACTGAGTGAGTGACTGAGTGAGTGACTGAGTGAGTGACCCACGTCCTTCTGGTTGGAGTGGAGGAATCGTAACACCGCTGAGTAGTGACTGAGTGACTGAGTGAGTGAGTGACTGAGTGAGTGACTGTGTGAGTGACTGAGTGAGTGAGTGAGTGACTGAGTGAGTGAGTGAGTGACTGAGTGAGTGAGTGAGTGACTGAGTGAGTGACTGAGTGAGTGACTGAGTGAGTGAGTGAGTGACTGAGTGAGTGACTGAGTGAGTGACTGAGTGAGTGACTGAGTGAGTGACCCACGTCCTTCTGGTTGGAGTGGAGGAATCGTAACACCGCTGAGTAGTGACTGAGTGAGTGAGTGACTGAGTGACTGAGTGACTGACTGAGTGAGTGACTGAGTGAGTGACTGAGTGAGTGACCCACGTCCTTCTGGTTGGAGTGGAGGAATCGTAACACCGCTGAGTAGTGACTGAGTGAGTGAGTGAGTGACTGAGTGAGTGACTGACTGAGTGAGTGAGTGAGTGACTGAGTGAGTGACCCACGTCCTTCTGGTTGGAGTGGAGGAATCGTAACACCGCTGAGTAGTGACTGAGTGAGTGAGTGAGTGACTGAGTGAGTGAGTGAGTGACTGAGTGAGTGACTGAGTGAGTGACTGAGTGACTGAGTGAGTGAGTGACTGAGTGAGTGACTGAGTGAGTGACTGAGTGAGTGACTGAGTGAGTGACCCACGTCCTTCTGGTTGGAGTGGAGGAATCGTAACACCGCTGAGTAGTGACTGAGTGAGTGAGTGACTGAGTAACTGACTGAGTGAGTGACTCACGTCCTTCTGGTTGGAGTGGAGGAATCGTAACACCGCTGAGTAGTGACTGAGTGAGTGACTGAGTGAGTGACTGAGTGAGTGACTGAGTGAGTGACTCACGTCCTTCTGGTTGGAGTGGAGGAATCGTAACACCGCTGAGTAGTGACTGAGTGACTGAGTGAGTGAGTGACTGAGTGAGTGACTGTGTGAGTGACTGAGTGAGTGAGTGAGTGACTGAGTGAGTGAGTGAGTGACTGAGTGAGTGACTGAGTGAGTGAGTGAGTGACTGAGTGAGTGAGTGAGTGACTGAGTGAGTGACTGAGTGAGTGACTGAGTGAGTGACTGAGTGAGTGACCCACGTCTTTCTGGTTGGAGTGGAGGAATCGTAACACCGCTGAGTAGTGACTGAGTGAGTGACTGAGTGAGTGACTGAGTGAGTGAGTGACTGAGTGACTGAGTGAGTGACTGAGTGAGTGACTGAGTGAGTGACTGAGTGAGTGACCCACGTCCTTCTGGTTGGAGTGGAGGAATCGTAACACCGCTGAGTAGTGACTGAGTGAGTGACTGAGTGAGTGACTGAGTGAGTGAGTGACTGAGTGACTCAGTGAGTGAGTGACTGAGTGACTGAGTGAGTGAGTGAGTGACTGAGTGAGTGACTGAGTGAGTGACTGAGTGAGTGACTGAGTGAGTGAGTGAGTGACTCAGTGAGTGAGTGACTGAGTGAGTGACCCACGTCCTTCTGGTTGGAGTGGAGGAATCGTAACACCGCTGAGTAGTGACTGAGTGAGTGACTGAGTGAGTGACTGAGTGACTGAGTGAGTGACTGAGTGAGTGACTAGGTGAGTGACTCACGTCCTTCTGGTTGGAGTGGAGGAATCGTAACACCGATGAGTAGTGACTGAGTGACTGAGTGAGTGAGTGACTGAGTAGTGACTGAGTGAGTGACTGAGTGAGTGACTGAGTGAGTGACTGAGTGACCCACGTCCTTCTGGTTGGAGTGGAGGAATCGTAACACCGCTGAGTAGTGACTGAGTGAGTGAGTGAGTGACTGAGTGAGTGACCCACGTCCTTCTGGTTGGAGTGGAGGAATCGTAACACCGCTGAGTACGCTTGAGACGCTGCCGAGAACTGACCGAGAGCCTCGCCGTACCGCGTCAGCAGGTAGCTGTCAAGACAAAGATGCCCCAGGTAGCCTCTAGCACGCTGTAGGGGCAAGTGCAGTTACACACAGACAAAGATCCCCCAGGTAGCCTCTAGCACGCTGTAGGGGCAAGTGCAGTTACATCCAGACAAAGATCCCCCAGGTAGCCTCTAGCAGGCTGTAGGGGCAAGTGCTGTCAAGACAAAGATCCTCCAGGTAGTCTCTAGCAAGTTGTAGGGGCAAGTGCTGTTACACACAGACAAAGATCCCCCAGGTAGCCTCTAGCAGGCCGTGTGTGTAGGTGCATGTGTGACTGTGTGTGTGTGTGTGTCTGTGTGTGACTGTATCCGGCAAAACAACCCCCTACCTCAGTTTAACACGTAGGCTTTCGCGACCAATATTATTCATGATAAAGGTTTTTGGGTTATATCGCGTTTATTTATAAATGTGTCGTAACCCTCCACCACCCGACACGGCCAATCAGCAAAAAAAGTGTTACGTTGACAAAAGACAAACAATTCACTACTTCAGCCCACCGGTGTGTTGAAGAGTGAATCCACAACATTTACAGTTTGAGTTGTACGACGTTGGTAAGAATTGCCCGATGATGCTGGATGTAGTTACCAGCGAAACGTCGTACAACTCAAACTGTAAATGTTGTGGATTCACTCTTCAACACACCGGTGGGCTAAAGTAGTGAACTATTTGTCTTTTGTCAATGGTGACACTTTTTTTGCTGATTGGCCGTGTCGGGTGGTGGAGGGTTACGACACATTTATAAATAAACGCGATCTAACCCAAAAACCTTTATTATAAATAACCCCCTACCTCCTCGCGGTGCCGGACGGGCAACTCTGTCGTGGACAGTGCTGTGGGGGGAGGTCCAATTCCGATTGCCTCCTCCCCTCATGGCGTCTGTGTCCACCACAGGGGCTAAACGGGGGCTCTGGATGGGTGCGAGGGGCTGGTAACCCCTCCACCTTCAATTAATTACCACTAAACCACGAGTTAAACTGAAATATGTAACTAATAAGCTTGTGCCGGAGGCCCCGGGGGGCCAGGCGTCTATGACGTCTCCTGGCCAAACCCCAAATGGTGGAGCCAGGAGATTAAATATCTACCCTCGGGGCTCCTCCAGAAACAACGAAAAGCCACTGCGGGTGGCCACGTGGAATGTTCGAACGCTCACTGCGGAGGAGAGGCTGCCACTCCTCTGTCGGGAGCTGGACCGGTACCGCCTGGATCTATGCGGCATTCAGGAGGTCCGGTGGACCGGCTCTGGCTCCTGCCACCATGAGGGGTGGACAGTTCTCTACTCGGGGTAGCAGACTGCCAAACAACAGGGTGTGGCTCTTCTTTTGAACAAAAGAATGAAGGGGGCGTGGGAGCGTGGTGGTGAGGTGTGGGAAGCTGTGAGCCCCAGGCTACTTTGGGCTCGCCTTCCCATCAACCGGAGGCGAGGAATGGTGGTCGTGGTTACTTATGCCCCCACCGAAGATGAACATCCGTGGAGGGATGCAGGCAAAGCCGATGAGTCAGATGCCTTCTATGACCTCCTGTCACAGGTGCTGGCTAAAGTGGCCCCTTGGGATAGAGTCATCATGTTGGGTGACTTCAATGCCCGAGTGGGTCATGATGCTGGCACCTGGTCTGGAGTGATTGGAGGGCATGGGCCAGATCAGCTCAATAACAACGGTAGGAGGCTACTAGATTTTTGTGGAGCCCATGGGCTTGTAATTACCAACACGCTGTTCCGGCATCGGCGCATCCACACAACATCATGGATGCATGCCGGGTCCAAGCAAGAACATCTGCTGGACTACATAGTGACGGACCAGCGGATGCGAGCCCATGTCCTTGACACCAGGACCTACCGTGGAGCTGATCTGCCCTCCGACCATCGACTAGTCATCTGTAAGATGTGCCTGCCATTCTTCCACTCCGGTGGTGGGTGTACACCCAGGACCCCATTCCAACCTAAAGTGGCCTGGTCTCAGTTATCTGATGAAAGTTTAAGCGAGAATTTCATCATCGCTTGCGGCTGGGATTGGCATCGTCCCCGACTCCTCCTGATGTCGGGGGTAAATGGGCGAGGTTTAGGACTGTGACTCATGCAGCTGCAATGGCTGCTTTGGGTACGCGGTCCAGACCTCCCCAGAAACCCTGGCTGACAGAGGAGGTGTTCAGGATGGTTGAGAAAAAGCGACAGGCCCACTGTCATCAGCTACAGAATCCCACGTCAGAGAATGAGGAGGCTTACCGCAGCCGTCGCTCGGAGGTTCGGAGAGCCGTGAGGCGCTGCAAGGATGGGTGGTGGTCGCGGGTTGCTGAGGAGATGGAGTCTGCCTCATTGGCCCGTGATCACAAATCTCTATTTAACTCCATCAAAAAAGTAATCTGCAGCGCCACACCTATTACCATCATCAGGGGAAAAAACGGTGACCCAATCTCCGAACCCCAGGAACAGGTTTGCAGATTTGCTGAGCATTTCTGTGAGGTCCTGGGGGAGGGGAAATCCCTTAGCCAGGAAAACATCGTGGCACAAAGTGGGGATGACCCTGCTGAGGCTGCGGTGCCTCAAATATTGGAAGAAGTCACCCCCTGTGAGTGGCTGGCTGAGGTAGCATCTGTTGAGGAAGTACTGAAGGCGATCCGGAGTCTGAGACCAGGAAAGGCAGCGGGCAGAGATGATCTCCCAAGCGAAATGCTGAGGGAGGGCGGCGTTTGTGCACAGACTGCCCTATATGACATCATAACAACAGTCTGGACCACTGGACGGGTTCCGCAGGATTGGAAGGATGCCCTGGTGGTCCCCCTTTTAAGAAGGGGGACCGCACAGACTGTAACAACTACAGGGGCATCTCACTCCTCAGTGTGCCGGGAAAGGTCCTGGCAAGGATTATTCAACATCGCCTTGCCAGGCACGCTGAGGAGAGGCTTGCGGAGCCCCAATGCGGTTTCAGGAAAGGGCGGTCCTGCACAGATGCCATATTTTCTGTCCGTCTGCTACAGCAGAGGTGTAGGGAATTCCAACAAGACCTACATCTCTGCTTTATTGACCTGGTCAAGGCCTATGATACCATCAGTAGGCCTGGGCTCTGGGTCGTTCTTCGTGCTTTTGGAGTACCTGACCCTCTGCTCACGATCATTAAGGACCTTCATGATGGTGAGCGGGCCCGGGTAAAACTACGTGGCCGGGAGTCAGAGCCATTCCCTGTACACCTTGGGGTGCGACAGGGATGTCCTCTGGCTCCCACATTATTTAACATCTATTTTGACCACGTAGTTCGTGAAGCCTTCAATAGCTGTACCGGGGGAATCTCCATATGGTACAGATATAATGGGAAGCTGATCGATGCCCGGGCATGGTCAAGGGATGGCTCCCTATTGCTCAACCACGTTATGTATGCTGATGATTTGGTAATAGCTGCTCATTCAGAGGAGGAGTTGGAGACGCTGCTGCTGAGACTGGAGCGTGCCACTAAGAGGTGGGGCCTTACCATCAGCCCCACCAAAACTAAGCACCTGCCTGGGTATTTTGTACCATCGGACACTCCACCCCCACAACTCCAAATCGGTGATGGGGCAGTTGTGGAGAGAGTGGAGAGTTTCCCATACCTGGGCAGTGTGCTTATGACTGGCTCCAGTTTAACAGCAGAGGTCTCACTCCGAATCAGTCGAGCGGCAATATCTTTCATCGGTTTGCGTAACGCTGTGTGGAAGCTACCTGGTCTGTCGCTCCGCACTAAGCTTCAGGTCTTCTCGGCCACGGTCATTCCCTCCCTTCTCTACGCTTGCGAAACGTGGACCCCCCTAATGGAACATCTTCGCCGGTTAGAAACATTTAGGCTGGCCTGCCTACGATCCATCCTGGGTTTAACC